>PVHP010054476.1:0-10442 GCA_004024765.1 Zapus hudsonius | reverse complement strand
ACTGTTAAGTTCACAACAATAAAACAGACTTAAAACTCATCCTCCATGACTCAGGGAACTGAGTGGAAGAGGGGGTGGAAAGATTGTAAGAGCCATGGTGGGTGAGATTACCCAGAGACATTACCCCCCTCAGCTACAATACATAAAGAAGGGGGGCAACCTTGATGCCTCCTGTGCTATCCATAACCCCTTGCCACATAGATTGATCCAGTGTGCCCATCGAGGAGGATACCCAGCGGATTGGGGACAGGGAGGAGGGAAATGGGAATATCAGCACAATATTTGCTCAATCAATGTTTCTAATTCTGGAAAATAAAGATTAAAAAAAGGCTGATGGGTAAAAGAAAAGGCACAAATAATGTGCCACCTCCAGGGTTGCCGCCTATCCTGAGCTGCTGCACGACGCTGCCGTGCAGGGTGAAGCAAGTGTCATTTATTTCTGGAGCTTTATTTTAGGGCTGGATAAATTGGTCTGGAAAAAAATTTTTTTAAAACTTACTTCTGCAAATGTTTAAAATGGCACAAGGGTCTCGTCTCATACTTGGCTTTCTGTGTACACTGAGGTGACCTGAGGGACTTGAGTAAGGAAATGGAGGAGGGGGATGTTTCCTGTCTCTACTTCTTGGTAAGCATGGTGGGGCATGCCTCTAATCCCAGCAGTCGGGAGGCTGGAGGAGGAGGATCGCTGTGAGTTCAAGCCTGAAGCTACCGAGTGAGTACCATGTTAGCCTGGGCTGGAGTGAGACCCTACTTCAAAAAAAAAAAAAAACAAACAAGAGTAAATCCTGGGGCTGGAGAGATGTCTCAGCAGTTAAAGAGACTCGCATAGGAAGCCTGATGACCTGGGTTCAATTCCCCAGTACTCACATAAATCCAGAGGCAAGAGGCCTTGTTGCCCATTCTCCTTCCCCCCGCCCAGCCTTCATTCTCTATCTGTTCTTCTTGCAAATAAATAAAAATATTTTAAAAGATATTATATATATGTATGAAAGTGCTAAAGCTAAAGTTAAAATGTCAAAAGTTAATAAAGAAATGTGATAACGTTTTTTAAAAAATTGCATCCTGGAGAGTAAAACTTAAACATGATAATGGTTAACCCTCACTTTACAAGTTCCACGCAAAAGGTAATTTCACTGGAGTTCTGCTCTGTAAATCTCATACAAGTGAACACAGATGAAGAAGGAAATAATAGTTAAACTTGCTTTGGATCCAGCATTTTGGAATTCAAAAACACTTGAATATAGTATCATGAATGAAGTTTACTCTTGCTTAAAAATTCATTTCTTCATGACGATGAGCATAAATATTGCAGATGAGATTTTTAGGTCTAAGTGTTAAGAGCGTGAACTCAAAGCTATAAAGGGTTGTAAAAGAAAAATACACAATATATACAGACCAGGATGACTCATATAGCATGAGCCTGAAAGTGAGCTGATCAGTTACCACCCGATTCTGTAATCATGACTACTCCTTACATACAACAATCGATTGCTTTGCCAGGGTAATGGCTATTCCCCTCCCACATACAACTTCCTTCTGCTTTGGAGACCCAAGAACATTCCAGACTGCTTTAGCCTGTTTCACCAGGTCCCCCCAAGACCCTGGAAGGTGGAGGAGGAAAGCCCTGTTCCCCTCATTGCCTGGTTGTGAGCTGTGACCGCCACACTCCGTCATCAGGGAGCTCCAAGGCACCAGGCAGCTAAAGCAACCCTGTGGCTGCCTCTCCAGACTTGGGCACAGGAGAGAAATAGATACCCTTATTTGTTTAAGCTACTGTGAGCTGGATTTTCTGTTCCTTGGGGCCAATGCATTCCACACGGACCCAAGGGCTGAGTGGGCCAGGTTTCTGTAGGTGCCAGGACCTCCATTATAGCCACTAACGCTGGTGTTTAGAGCACCTGGGCATGGGTGACGTCAACCTGCCAAGTACATAGAGCAAGGTCAAGGGGCTCACTGCACAGTGGATTCCAGAAAGCACAGACACCACAGAGCACCAGCTAAGGTCAGGAATTGAGCAGGTCTTGCTGAGAGAAGTCCATTTTCTTTTAAACTGGCGTTTGCATCTTTCTAAGAAGCAGTGATTCCTTTTCTGTAGCCAATGATATCTCCTCTGAGTCAGCTCTGTGTTTCTACTCTACATCAATCTGGGCTCCACTGTTTTATTTTAAAGCAAATATTCTCAGCACATATGAAACATGAATCTATTCTGCCTTAGACTGCCTGGTTACTGATCCTAACTAGACCACTCATAGACCTTATGAATATGGTTTTTGCCATCCATAAAATGGGGAGAAAACAAAGAACTCCCAAAACAGGATACAGTCAATGGCTAGTGCTTACAACGGTCTAAGACCAGGAGGACTCATTGAATCCTAGACCTTACTACAGCATTTAAAATCTATTCTACCGTATATATAAATACACGTGTAACATATATAGATGGTGTGTACACTCATCTGTTTTACTTTGTGCTCTCAAAATATAGATTGATATTTCAATTTCATCACTCAGAAATTTTTAATTTTCATCGCCCCAAATGCAAACACAGACAAGTCTCTAATGAAATAAATTAATTTTTGCCTCTACTTTAAAAAATTCTATGTTAAGCCTCATTTGCCTAAAATTAATGTTCTGAAGCTATTTATTTTTAAAAAAACTTTTTTCTGCTCCTTTTTGTTTTTTGATTTTCTGTGATTGGGTTGTTTTTTTTTTTTTTTTTTTTTTTTTTTTTTTTTTTTTTTTTTTTTTTTTTTTTTTTTTTTTTTTTTTTTTTTTTTTTTTTTTTTTTTTTTTTTTTTTTGAGGAGTTGGGGGCCAGGATCTCAATCTAGCTGTTACAGTCAGTATTTTAGTTGCTGCTCAGAAAGAACCTGAGCAAAAGCAGCTTGTGGAGGAATGGGTTTATTTGGCTTATGGACTCCAGGGGAGACTCCATCCTGGCAGGGAAAACGATGGCATGAGCAGAGGGTGGACATCACCTCTGCCACAGCACTGCAAACAGCGGCAGGAAGGTGAGCCAAACCCTGGCAAGGGGAAGCTGACTTATTATAACCCCCATAAGCCCGCCCCTGACATCACAGCTCCAGCGAGGTTGTAAAACCCAAACTGCCATCAGCTGAGGATCAATCATTGAGAACATATTCATGTGTTTGTAGGGGCCACCTGGATCAAACCGTGACCCTGGCCAAATCTGGCTTGAAACTACGGTTGGATCAGAGGCCTGTGCCGCTAATGCCCATCTGCACTCGGGGTCATTCTCATGAAAACTTGAACGAGCCTGGGCTATTCTTTCAGTGTTCTCAGAGCAGCCTCGTTGAGCAGCTATTCAGTGCTTGTGCACAGTCAGTGAGCAAAGTGCTTGTGCACAGTGAGCAAAGTGCTTGTGCACACTGAGCAAGGTGCTTATGCACAGTGAGCAAAGTGCTTGTGCACAGTGAGCAAGGTGCTTGTGCACAGTCAGTGAGCAAGGTGCTTGTGCACAGTCAGTGAGCAAACACACATTTCAGTTTTACTTTGGCTTTACCCTTTTATCCCTTTCTTACTTGGAAAATCTGTTGTAGCTTGTAGCAAGCTAGAGTTTGGATGATAAGCGTTTGCCAAAGGCTCAGTTCCCAGCTTGTGGCACACCTGAGAGGTTGTGGAGCCTTTAAGAAGTAGAGCCTAGAGGGAGGTTCTTAGGCCATAGGAAACACACTCTCAAAGGAGATTATGGAATTCTGGTCTCATCTTCTTCCTCTTCCCTTCATTCCTGGTCATGAAGTAAATAAATTTCCTCCCCCCATTTGCTTTCTGCCATGATGAAAGGGCCTCTCCATTGTCCCCACAATGAAAGGGTCGACCAACTGAGGTCTGAAACCTCCCAAACTACAAGCTAAAGGAAACCTTTCCTCTTTTGCAGTGAATTATCTCTGGCATTTCATTACAGTAAAGGAAAGCTGCCTAAGCAATAGCCTCTGTTCTCAGTCTTCATTTCTGATCATGTCTGTGTTGAAATGCATGATCCACTCTTCCTTCGGTGCCTCTTGGCCACGTGATCTTTCCCCTATCATCGCTTAGCTAAGAATCCCTGTGTGGACCAGATGCGGTGACTCTAAGTTTCTAGTACTTTCTTTCCCTTAGTGAGAATGGTTGGTCTCTCTCCATTCATTACACCTTGTTCCAAACACTCTCTAAGGAAAGTGCTGGGGGTCCCCTCTTCTCCACTGGTTCAAGCTGAAGCCCATTCTGTCTGCAAGTGCCTGGCCTACATCCTCACACTGGGATCATTATCTTCCAAATTGCCTTCCCTGCTGCCACCGCCAGGACTCCTCTGCCTGGTCAGCGGCAGATCGAAGAGACCTGTCCCCTGGCTGGCATCCCTATCGCCCACATTAAAAAATTGTCATCATCACATTTCACTTGCAGTCAGCAACACGAGGCAGGAGTCCGATATCTCTTTTTCCTCTTTCGCCTTGACAGCACACAAGAATTAGTGTCTAATGACACAGAGGCAAAAGTTAATGGAAATTTAATTGAAAATAAAAACTACCGTTCCAGCAGGAATTGAACACCATGGCCTTCACGGAAGCTACATATTTCATCCGCTAGGCTCTGGAGTTTATTTTAGCATATGTGGATATAGAGAGGTAGCACTTTGGTAAACAGATAATTCCCACATTTTTCCCAGTATTACTTTGGTCAACAAAATGAAGAAAGGAGTGAATTCCAATTTAAATGTCAGGGCTATCTACTCTCAGGATTCTGAACAGTGGAGTTTTAATGAAAATAGGATTTAATTTCCTGTAAATGTTTGAGTTCTTCAACCCTAATATATAGAAGTGATGAATATTTATACCACGAGAGGCATCTCCCTCTTAGATCAGCATTTACTCATATACAAGGGAACTATGGGAGAATTTTTTTAGGGGTTAGGAGTCACATTTTGGATGTTTCTAAAGAAAATAACCTTATCTGACTGTTTCTGTCCCTTCCTTCTTTCACATTTTTCTGAGAAAGTCATGAAAAAAGAAGGCCAGGCTGGAGAGATGGCTCAGCCATTAGGGCGCTTGCCTGAAAAGCCTAACAACCTGGGTTTGATTCCCCAGTGACCACGTAAAGCCAGAAGCACAAAGCGGCGCATGTGTCAGGAGTTCGTTTGCATTGGCTGGAGGCCCTGTTGCACCCATTCTCTCTGTCTGTCTCTCTGTCTCTCTCTCTCTTTCTCTTTCTCTCTCTCCCTCTCTCTCTTCCTCTCTTTCTCTCTCCCCCCTCTCTCCCTCTCTCTCTCTTTCTCTCTCTCTCTGCTTGCAAATAAATAAATAATTTACAAAAAAAGAAAGTCTGAGGCCAACTCAGGCTACATGAGTCTGTCCCAAAGAAAAAGAAAAAGTTAAAGCAGGTCACTGAGGTGGGAGTGCGGGTAATAGTCTGGCAAGGTTCTAGTTTTTCTCTCTTCCTCTTTCCTCTCCGTCCCAAAGTCTGCTGTCACAATGTGACCAGCCAGCAAGCTCCCACACCAAGGCCAGTGCCCTAAACAGTCTCCCTCGGACATGAAACTACGGCCTAAAAGAAATCTATCTTCCCTGAGTTACTTCTTGGCAGGTGTTTAGTCACAACAAAGAGGAATGGACACCAGAGTAGTGACAGAAGGTCCGCTGTGGATTGCATGCTCCAGGGTTCCTCCTCACGAGACACTTTTCACCACGAGCACCTTATAAGTGGCCCGTTTGTCCAAAAATTTATTGATTTTATTGGCTTAAACAATTTAACATTCTGTTTCAAATTACTGATTTCTCATTAACCATAAACCCATATTCCAAGAGTGGGTTGATGCTTCCAAAACAAACCATGAAATCCATCAGGGCATTTTCCTACTAATAAGCACTTTCTGCAACAAGCTCTCCTTTCCTTGTATCTTACAATGGTGGTCATGAACTTCCAGCCATGGGCACGTTGGGATCTTACAGATGCAGCTAAATCCTTTCAGGGGAGAAAAGAGAGAGAAGGAAGAGAGATGTGCAAGGTGAGGCCTGAGGCAGGAGAGAGGAGAGGGAGAAATGCTACCAACCATTTCACTCAGCAAGCGCATGTCCCGCCTGGAGAGAAGGGGCAATGAGATGCATGGATGTCCCCTGGCCTGGATCAACCCCGCTTTGGTCATGTCCCAGAACCTTTGGGCGAGAGACTGATGTTCCAAGCTATCGCATTGTAAAATGAAATATTGTTTACGGAGTCTTAGCCACACACACGTCTTGCACACCATCCACTGTGTGCTAGGTAAACTATGTATGTTGCACGAAATGGGAACGTGACACTTTTTAAGAATGCTCTTTTAAAGCGCAGATGTGCACCTTCTGTGCTGATATTGGAATTGGCATCATGCCAGTGCCTACACACCAGGACTCGAGATTTGACCCAGGTTGACAATAATGCAGGAAGAGGAAAAAAATGAGTTTCACAGGCTGCTGAAACCAGAGAGAGGAGAGAAAAAAAAAGGGGGGCCAGAAGGGAGGGGGCTAAAATTGCTATAGTGAAAGGCTTGTTCTCATAAGCTCTCTAGCCTCACAGGCTAGGCCTAGAATGCCCAGGTACCCCTAAGAGGTTTACCACGTGACTAAATCAGTTACAGCCCCAATATATCCTTGAGGAATTCATTCCAAGAGCCCTCTTGGACATCTGAAACTGGGACTGGACCCTATATGTATGATGGTGGGGTGGGGTTCTACATATAAATAAATACTTATGGTAAGGTTTAATTTATAAAATTGGCATTATTAGAATCCAACATTGATTAATAATGGAGCATTTATGACAACACACTACAAGAAAGTTACATGAGTATGCTGCCTCTCTCTCTCAAAACATCTTCCTGTAGGCTTGGGGACATGGCTGAGTGGTTAAATGTGTTTGTTTGCAAAGCCTGCTGACACGAGTTAGAACCTCCTCAGAATCCACACAGAGCCAGATGTAAGGTAACATGTGTGTCCGTGATTTCAATGCAACTACAGAAATGAAAGGCAGAGGCAGGAGAACCAGAAGCCTGTGGGCCAGCTTGATTGACATTTCTTCACAGAGGCAAGAGAACCTGTCTCATGTGCGTAGAAGAAGAGATCCGACACCTTGAGGTTGTCCTCTGACCTCCACGTGCGTGCTGTGGTGTGCATGCAATCATCCAAACACACACGTGCGCACACACTACATAAATAAGCAAATTTTAGCAATACATATTTAAATGTCTTATACTACTTTTGGCTTTTCACTTGAAGAGAGCTCGATGGCATTGACACTCTATGGTCCTTATTAAGTAAATTAAGGGTTATTTGAGCACCAGCCCCACAGTGCCAAGACAGCGACTCCATGAGCAGAGACAGACACTCAATGATGACTGGGGGGGCAGCTTACGCAAAGTGGATAACAATGATCAAAGAGATCACTCATGTCTTCAGGACAGAGCCGAATGGCTTTGAGCTGTGTATCATGGTTCTCAGAAGAAGGCATCATTTAAAACTTACAAATTGCGCTGGGGATATAGCTCAGTGATCCAGTGCTTACCTAGTGTGCATGAGGCCCCGGGTTCAATCCCCAGCACTGCCAAATGATAAATCTCTAATTGTTGATGTCTAGAATCTGTCATTTAATATTTTGTGGCCACAGTCGGTTGAGGGTATCTGGAAGCACGGATAATGGGGAGTTGTTCCTCTTTTCTGTGCTTCTGCTCTCCTTCTAGTAATACGGGGCATAAAACTGCCTCTCTATCACCATAGGAGAGAGAACATAGGGCTGATCCAATTCTCTGGTGGTAATGGGCTTAACTTTGTAGATAACCCAAGAACGCAGACAAATTACTGTTTGGAATAACTCCTCCTCGGGCTTTCATGCCAAGATGGCCAAACTTCATGGTGTTGGGACAATGATGTTAATATGAATTGCACTTTGAAAGTGACTCTTACCTAATCCAACTTATCAAAAGAAAAATGTTTTCCCAGCCTTGATTCAAGTCTGAAATGCTCCATCCGATCTGTTTCAGAGCAATGTCCAAAATACACAAACAAGCAAACAACTAAACCAGGGAAAATCACGTGCACACTCCTACAGTCTGAAAGGTTTCCATCACTAACAGGCTTTCCCCTAAACCCCACAAGCCCCTGCTGCCTCGCACAGAACTACTTTCCCTAGCACGCCAGGTCAATGCTGAGAAAGAACTTAAACCACAAAGGACCAAAAAGCAAATATTTTTGCCCAAAGCTAATGTCACAAATTACATGCAAGATGTGAACTGCAAGAACCTTTGAGATGGGGCAGGTCTGCACAAACACACAGCATCCCGTGTGCCAAGATTTGAAAATTAAATTACAGCTCAGTCCAGAGCCACCGGGGAATTTACAGAGCCAGCTAAAAGACCAGAATTCTGGTCTCAGCAGGGCCACAGGTTTCTCTGGCCCTAGAGTGTTTCTGTTGCCTGCTAATGTCCTGAGGAGACATTGGAGGAGAGAGTGTGGACACCCAGTGCTTGGCCCCCACGCAAGAACAGTGCAAGCACTGTTACACTCTGTGGTGGTTACTTTAGACTGTCATCTTGACAGGATATGGAATCATCCAGAGACACACCTGATCGTGTGTGTGTGTGTGTGTGTGTGTGTGTGTGTGTGTGTGTGTTTTCCCAGAGGTTTAACTGAGAAACCGGGACCTCTTCTGAATGTGGACAGTATCATCCCATGGACTGGGGTCTTGAACTGACCAAAAAAAAAAAAATGAGAAAGGAAGGAAGTGAGCTGAGACCAGCATTCGTCTCTCTTCCTCATGTTCCACTGAGATGTCAGGAGTCCCGGCTGCATGTCTGGGTCACCATGGAGCCACCTCCTGCCATGATGAACCATATCCCCTCATACCAGGAGACAAAGTAAATCCACCTTGCCTTCTGGTGTTTCTTGCCAGGCAAGGTGACAAGACACGGTGAGAGTTTGAATGCATGGCCCCCATAGACTCAGGTGTTTATCAAAGCTTGTAACTTGGATCTCCGGCTGCCTGGCTGGAGGAAATGTTACTGGGTGAGGACCCAGGCAATCAGCCCTGAGGTGTGTGGGGCAAATCTGATTCCAGCCCAAAGGTGAGCCGAGAGGTCTGAGCTCTGGGGTCTTGCTGCAGGTTTGTGCTTGCTACTTTTTTTTTTCTGGCTATTTGGTTGTTTCTCCTGACTTGGATAAATGAGAGCCAGCTTCTTCTCCCACCATTGATGGAACTTCCCCCTGGATCTGTAAGCTGCAATAAGCCCCTTCCTCCTAGAAACTGTGTCTGGTTTTGATATTCAACCCAGCAACGTGAAGCTGACGGCAACAGTAATGAAAACACCTTTGCTGGCCTACATGGATGAAGATGCTGTAGTCATGTGTTACTACATGTGTGACACTGCAGTCTGTTACTACATGTATGACACTGTAGTTATCTGTTGTTACATGTATGATACTGTAGTCTGTTTTGCCAAATGGACAAGCAGCTAGGGCTGAGGCCAAGTTCTCTTTCTGCCTTGAGAGGATTGCATGAAACTGGAAGAAGCAGTGTCCACCCCCCTCAGTGGGTGTGTTTGAGTCACGCCACACAGATGGAGACCAGAGGACAAACTCGGGTGATGGCCTTACCTTCCACCTTGCTTGAGACAGGGTCTGTCTTGTTGTTTTGCAGTTGAGAATATTGAGACTGTTTGACTAGCTGGCCTGTGAGCTTTGGGATTCTCCTCGCTCCACCTCCCATCACTGTAAGCACCTTGGGGTTACAGATACACTCACTACTTGTGTCTAGCTTTATGTGGGTGCTGTAGATCTGAACTCTGGTCATCAGCTTAGGTAGCAAGTGCTTTTAACCACTGAGCCATCTCCCCAGCCCAATGAATTCTTCACACCTGGCTGCTCTCTGCCCCTTTGCCCAAACGGTTCATCAGCTCAGGGCAGGGGCTACTTGTCATTTCATCACAGATGTCATATAGGAGCCTGATTCCTCGCTAATAGTGCAGCAACTACCAGAGTTTATTTCAAACGAGGAAAGCATCACAAACAGCTGCTCTGGAAGGAGATGCAGCCTTGATGAGCATCTGCCCTTAGATGCTGAAAACAAACAGACATATTAGATTGTGGCTGCCTTTGCCCATGGCTACATTACCTAGCCTTCAACCACATTCTTCATTTCCTGCTCCTTCACTTGGGGTTGTATCCCCAAGAAACATTGCGGATGAAACCAAAGAAGCACATTGAGAGAGAATAAGTGCACCATGGAACTGACCACGGAAGCTTTGGGGTCGATGGACCACATCTGTCTTTGTTTGGTTTGCACACTCTGCAGCACCCCAGACAGCAGGGGTGGTTGTGTTTTGAGCACTGGGGGTGGGGTGGGGATGTGTTTTTAAAGTCAATGTATGCTGTGAATACTGAATAACTTTCACCTCTGACTTTCCTCCTGCTTAGATCTCAAGCC
>PVHP010054475.1:0-10439 GCA_004024765.1 Zapus hudsonius | reverse complement strand
ACAAATGTCTTAACCGCTAAGCCATCTCTTCAGCCAGGAAGCACTCTTATGAGAGGTTTAACTTCATCAGAATATGGGGGAAAGACCCAGTACCCACTTTTCCAATCTTTTCCCTCATGTTTTATTTTCTCTAAGACCTCCACTGGATTAAGATGTCACAATGCTGTACAACCTTAGAGACAAGATGTGAAAGGAAGGACTGAGGACCTGGGATGTGCTGGGAAGGAGATGCCCTCCTTGTTTACTGGACGCCTGGCAGAGGCAGTAGATTTGCCCTTGGGATGAGGGGGTGGGGCACCAGTTCAGAGGAAGCAAGGGCTTCATGCTGGAGAGGGAGCCTTTCTGTCCCAGATACATAATAGGGAATGAACCCTTAGAGTGATACAGAGTTGGGCCCCCATTTGGGGTTCTTGGGGACACTCAGAAGACTAGACAGCCTCGATAGGTCTCAGGGAGCTCACAGTAGACTGAACAGATGTGCTGGGAGTGCATTCCAGGGTTGATTTCAGCTGGGTGTGTGATGGCGTGCAAAGTCCTGCTCCTGGGTGGCATAACTCCTGGGCGGTCCACCCTCCAGGCCACCAGCAGCAGTGCACTTGGAGAAGGAAAAGGGGGAGGGAGGGCCTAGTGCCACTGTCCTGCTGGTGGCAATGGTAGCTTTGGCCAGGGGCACCTGAAGTGTCACCTACTAAGCATCAAGAGGAGTGGGGTCAGCAGTGATTCTCAAAGTAGCACAGCTGAGAATCGATTGGACATGCATATTCCTGGGCTCCACCCCAGGCCTCCTGACTCAGGAGTTCTGGGGCTGGGGCTCAGCAGTCGGTGTTTTCATAAGCCTCTAGGGTGACAGTGCAGAAGGCCATGGTTGAGAAGTCTTAGTGTAGGAAAGGGCTAGACTTTGGGGAGGAGTTAGGTGGGATGGCTTGTGGGCTGCAGGGGGAGGAGGGTGGCCAGGTAAAGGAGGATATGTGAAGCTGACAACTTACCATGAACAGATGTTCATGGCATTCTGAGCAGTGTGCCACTTCAATGTGCTTCCTACTTTAAGTGACCCCAGGCTGGTCTGGGTCACCACACTCTCTTATAGATGGAAGGCTCACAATGGTTAAATGATTCACTGAAGGTCATAAGTGCCCTAGCCAACTCTGCACTAATTTGACTCCTAAAAAAGGGTATTTTTTTTTTATTCTTTTGACCACTGCTCCTAGTCTGGGTGTCAGGGTTGAGAACCCTTCCTGGCCTGGGTGAAAGGAAGGGATCCACAGCTTGAATCTCTTTCCCTTAGGTGCTGGGGTGTAGCAGCCCTGAAGCCAAACAGAAATGACTAAAGCATTTCTGACCTCAAAAACAAGTAGTTGAATTTTCAGATTTTCCATGAACACCAGGGAGCTGGGCTTAGTAAATGACCTTTTCTAAACCACCAGCTGTGGACCCCAACTCTGAGGGATGATAGTTTAATCATGAGGTTAAGTGAGAAAATCAGGGCATGGGCATGAAAGTGCCTGTGTGATGTAATTCTAACTACTTTAGATTTACACGCGTGCACACACACACACACACACACACACACACACACACACACACACACCAAAGACAGATCGAGAAAAACCTTCACTGCTTAAGGAGTTTTTCCTTTCTTCTTGAATTGTGCTAGGTGATTCTAACGATGAGTATGGCTAATACCCGCCTGTTTATTTGAAAAGTGCAGAAGCGCCTTGGCAGGCTGTGCCCCTGACGGAGGAGCCCTGACCTCTGTTACAAAGGAAACAGGTGCAGCAGCCAGGGTTGGGCGTGGTCTGGGGCTGTTGCTAAGGACAGAGCTGCATCCATACTTGCCTCATCTCTGAGCCTTCAAGGGTCTTCATGACCCTCTGGACATCCTTGTCGCTGGTGGCTGGGACCTAGTTCGGGGAGGGGGAGGGCTTCTGTGAGGGACTTTTGGTCTAAGGATGAGTCTTCCTTCAAGTCATCCTGGTAACAGCTACTGTCTCTCAACAAAGGACACCAAACACGTTTAAACACAAAATATTCTTTTATTTGTCAACGAAGGCTACACGGGATCACTTCTGGTTTTGTTTTTATGCTTTTTTCCCCTTTTTCTAGAAGGTATCTACATCTGCATTTATTTACAGCCTTGTTGGTATTTACACAATCAAGAATACAGTGTTAGAAACACAAAAGTGTTGAGAAAAAAACTTCTCAAAATTAGTTCCAGACTTCAGGAAAACTATTTCCACATGATAAGGCCAGAGTCTCCAGTGTTGGTCATCCAGAGGCAGCTTGGGACCATCCTTTGCTGGAGCTGCGGGTTCAGAAGTCCTCAGAACAACAGGTGCATTTAGAACAGTGGGGTTCTGGTGGTGGGTGGACCTGGGTTGCTGGGCATCACCAGACAGCCCATGGGCAGTTCTCCCTTGGCTATCTGCCCTCAAAATCAATCACATTTTTCACAGGGACCAGGAGGTCATGCCTTTGGCATTCCACAGAGGGTAACACAACATAGGGCATCCCCCCCTACAGCCCACCGACCTCAGAGTGCACCACTGTTCGGGGCAGTCAAGTACACAAGGCTGGTTTTTGAGAATGAAAGGTTGGAGAGGATCAAGTTTCTCTCTGTCACCTGAGCAATGAGTCTTTAAAATGAGTTTGTTATTTTGGGAAGGCTAAAATAAAAAGGCCTTAAACTACAGAGTTCCTTTTTTCAATTCTGTCCCCTTCAACAAAATATAGACAACCGTGTGAACCTAGCTGGGGATGACGTGCCTCACACGGAAGGCTTTCAGTCCTGATGGGAATCCCAAGGGAAAGGAGTGACTGGGATATTTTGGGACCCTTTTGAAGGTGAGTCCCCTGACCAGACCCAGGAGCCACCCTGAGCTCAGTGGCTGCTGTGAGGAATGAAGAACAGTCTCGATTTTGTGCATTGGGCAAACAAACCTCAAAGCCCAGTATCCTGAGGGCTGGCAGCTCATCCTTCTGGGCACAGAGCTTGATGTCACTGCTCTTATCACATGACCACCACAAATATGAGGGATGCTAATGATAAAACTATGTTCTAAGATGCCACATTGAAAGCCTTGTCTTTGCTAAAGGTGATATTTACAAGTCATAGCTGAAAAGACCCTTTATTCATTTTTTTTAAAAATTTAGATTATTATTCTAGAAAGCACTGCCCAGTTTCCTTAGCTCCTTCGCCATTGGCTCCTCACTCCACCCCATCTTGACCAGTCTCAGTCTCATCAATTTCATGGGGATTGTTTAAAACTCTCCATCCCTCAGTAACTTCAGACACTGATGTGGTCCTTGGGCTAATTCTCAGCTGGTGATTCTGAGCCAAGTGTTAGAGACTGTCAAAAGTATAGTTTATTTGTATGCTAAAAATTCATATAACTCCACATCATTTTGTTATTACTAAAAAGTGTAGTTAACTGGAGAATTCCTCTCCTTCCCCTGATGTCATCACTGTGCCCTCCAGTGATATCTATTTGGATGGCGAACAACATAAAGACGTGCTACGAAACACAAAGCTGGAGAATCATTGAAGTCTTATTGAAGGTAGTGGCAGACAGCCTGAGGATGAGGGGCTGATTGGCAGTGGCGGAGAGCAGAGGACATGGCACGAGCTATTCTGATATGAACCTTCTTCTAGGGTCAGAAGCCAACACCCTGCAGAATCATGACTTGGGCAAGTTTGGGAGGCCTGAGCACTCTGACAAATGGCTAGATTTAATTACTACCAAAAGAGCCAATGCATCCAAGCTGGTATTTAATTCTTAAAGTCCCCTAATTAAGCACAGGGAACTCTGGCTTATGCCTTCAAGGCCACCTTGGGCCATGGAGTTAGGACTACAGCCTGAGGTGGAGACCCTGAGTCACTCCTGATCCTGAACAGAATCCCACTTAAAAGGGCCAAGGTCAGAGCACAAGTTCAGGGAGGACAGCACGGGAGTGACATGGAGCCAACACGTAAGCACTTCTAGGATTTGGGGATGCTTCCACTTATCCCCTGCAGAAGTTTGGTCTCCTTGGTGAGATGTATCGAGAAAAAAAAAGTAGGATCATTCCTTTTAAAAAAAAACCCACTAAATTCATTGTATTTTTTTATCCATTAAAAATCTTGTTTTGAAGAGGAGGACAGTAAAGGAGGGGACATACTGGCTGGGGAGGTATAATGATATGGTCCCCTGGGACCCCATGCCATCTCTGACCTCCAAGTACATGTCCCCAGCAGGCCTTTCCTAAGGTCAGGCAGACAGGGTGAAACTGATCAGCAAGGCCAACTGGCAGGAGAGCTCGACCCAAAGGACTCTTAGAGCAAAAGAACATTTTGAGAGGAATAAGCCTCTGTTGGATAAAAGACTTGTGTTCTATCCCATCTAAGAATGACCATGCCAGATGGGAGTCCCTATTGTCAGCTCATGCTGGGCACAGTGGCCCTGAGGAGCATTGAATCTGAATCGGCCCATCTCTGGTCCAGAGGTAATGAATGGGGAACCAGAGGACAAGCAAACCAGAGCACACTGTTGTAGCAGTATGACACTTTTTTGGAAACAGGAAGAGCACTTATCGAAACACATCCTCTAATCCCAGTGGGACGACGACATAAGGCGAGATCTCCCCTTTCCACAAAGCTTTGGACGCCCCCCTCTGCCAGGCAGAACCCAGATTACACGTTGCTTCAATTCTCATGCAGTAACAGACCTTCTTGGTTTCATTAACGCATGTCATATTCTGAAGACTCTGTGAGTAAGGCTATAAAGGTGCCATGAGCTTATCAGTCCAACAAGGTTTCCACGGGGAATAGCTCCGACTCAGAATTCATTTTCCACACTTAATGTAAATGTAACCCATAAAAGTTCCATTTCCTAAGAAGCCCAGCTCAAAAAGAAGCATTTGGCCTCCCACTCCTGTCTCCCAGAGCAGAATGTTATAAATGACAATGGTAGAGGCCTACGAACCAGGAATGGTATCCTCCAGCAAGGAGCTCCCTGCTTTGCTGTTACCCTCTTCTCCTTTGCTGACCCTGGTGTCTGCTGGCTGCCACCTCTCCCTGAGCAGCCCTCCAGCAAGGCTGCACCTGCTCCCAGCCTCTTCCAGAACGCACAGGCAGAGGTCTTCGTAGGAACAAGGCTAGCCTGGCCTCTCAATCCATGGGCACTGTCCCTGATCCTCACATGGATGTGTGACACCAATAGGCCACACCAAATTAACTCTTTCCTCCTTAGTTAAGAACAACAACAACAACAACAACAACCCCTGTCTGGGCTGAAAGCCCAGCTTCTGGCACCCCAGAACTGTTTTGGGGCCAGCACGTACAGGAGAGGCAGAGGAGACGTCAGGGGCTGGTGAGAAGGGTGCTTGGCTCATGCCTTTACAGAATCCTTTCTTTGGCTGACTTGTTTGTTATGTATCTTTCTAGGATCAAAGGCCACCAAGCACCTCTTGCCACACTCCTATTTCTCAGTGGTGGCAGCTGAGCACTGGAGGGAAGATACCCAAAGTCATGGGGACAACAGGGTTCCCTTCCCTGGACATGAAGGACTCAATGCGCATTGCTGGTTCTCACATCTGGCTTTGGGAGAGAGGAGGAGATGAGCAAGGGACTTCATGGAGGATCAACCAATCACAGCCATCCTGGGTGCTTTCACCTCTTAGAAAAGATGGGGCTTATAAACCCCAGGATTTTATGTCACCAGACTGGCGAAAGGATCTGGGAGACACTTTCTCTATCTCAGTATGGGGGTGGTACTGACAGCTACAGGAGAGATTTGCAAAAGGGGGGAGGAGGGTTCATTTAGCATCAAAATATAAAGCTTGAACTGGAGTCTGGAGCAACTTGAAGGGGTGCTGAGCCATACCACAACCAGAGCAAGATGAAGCCATCTGTGTTCCTCTGGAGGCACAACACACAGTGAGTGGAAACACACGGCTTATCTGTGGGAGCCTAGCCACTGCTCCTGAGGTCCTCTAGGCCCATTTCTCTCTGCACCCCTCACTTCTACCCTACCCCAGTGAAAGAAGAAAGGGTTGCACATGAGACAAGTTAGCACAGACACGCGTGTGTCTCACATCACACTGGGTACCTAGGAATGGACGAGGACATACCCCAGGAGATGTGTACCCCCCAAAGAGGAGAAACATACCCCAAACAACAGGGAAAATTCCTCAAGGAAAAGGGGAACAAAAGACAATAGTTTTTCATCGTGATCACACTACAGAAAAAAAAAATACCTTCTGTTCTTTGCAAAAAAAAAAAAAAGTGTGAAGGCCAAATCTGTACTTTTTTGTCTTTTCTTAAAAAAAAAGGATGTTGCATGAATTAACAATGCAACCAGTATCTTTTTGTTTTCTGCACTTGTTTAAAAAAAGTTTGTCTTTTTTTTTTTTTCTTTTTTAAAGTACAACACAGTCAGGTATACGGCCACAGTAGAGTAGCTGTCTTTGGCAAGAAGTCCAGGCCTCGGTCCTTTCTGTCACCTTCGGCCCATCTCGCTCTGTCTCATGAAGTGGATATTGTTGGCGCTGTCTGACAGTTCTGGGTACTGCTCGACAGAGATCACGAAGAAGCCGTCATAGCCTTGCACCCTCCCTGTGCTCAGCACCTGCTGCTTCTCCCCCTCTGTCCAGGCCCGCAGGCCTTCCTCCCCTTCCCGAAGTCTCTGTTGCTCTCGGGCCCAAGCCTGGCGCACAGCTCTCTGCCGGGCCAGCTCCAGCACCCGTGCCTTCTCCTCATCCAACGTGGTCCCATAGCGGGTATTCAAGCACAGTGCCCTGTACTGGAGCTGGATATCGGTGTAGCGTCTAGTCCTGCCGCCAAGCATCGTGTTGATCTGGGACACGGTGACATTGACCCCATTCTCCAGGGTTCGCCGTCCCCCACTGAGGCCCAGGATGGCCAAGTCACCTTCTGAAGGCCCTGGTTTCACAAAGTAGTGGGTGTCCACTCCATCAATGGTGAAGTGTAGGTTCTCTAGGTAGTGGGCATTGTTTAAGATAGCAGCAATCCTCCGTCCATCTTCATTGGCCACACTGATAATGTCTGTGGTCACTCGACCATCCTTCAAGGCAAATTTCACCCCCTTGCCAAAGATGGAGCCGCTGGATGCAAACTTCTTGGTCTCTGGGGCCTGCTGGCAGCTGGTGATGGTGGAGCCATAAAGCTGGTCAAAGCGTTCCAAGGTGACAAAGGCCTTGAGTTGCTTCTGCACTTCACACTGTACCCCGAGGATAGACTGATGGGAAGAGAGAGGAGAGAGAAAGACAAAGGAAAAATGTAAACCCCAAGAGCATAGAGAATCAGTTTCAATAGCTAAGTTTAATTTGCATGCATTTATTAGCCTGCGGCATCTGTCTCCGCTGTGGACCAGAACATCCAGCCACCCTTCGCCCAACCGTTCACCCATCCTTCTAATCAGAGCCCTTTAAGGGAGTATCTGCTCTGGCCATGTCCTTCTGAGCACTTGAGATGCAAAAATGAGTTAAACATCATCTTGGCTATCAAAGAACACATCGTTTCATGGGGAAAGCTAGATATCACAATAATAGTTGCAATTAAATGTGATGATTGGTGGTCTGGAGTGATGACAATAGCAGCTAGAGCTAACATTTCTTGATCTTCAAGCCTAACAATTGCCCTCCATCATCCTGTTTGATCTTCACAGTAGGTGCTGTTATCATTTCAATTTTCCTTGTAAGAAAACTAAGCCTGACAGAACGTATCACTGGTCTGTAATGTAGCCATGCAACTAACATCAAGCTGACATTCAAACCCAGGCCTGTTTGACTCTAAAAGCCAGTTTCAAGGCTGGCTATAGTAGGGAGAAGCAAAGAGGGCCCAGGAGAATCCCCCTGAAGAAGGAGAGATGGAGAAGGGAGGGTTCAAGGGTAAGTCCATGTGTGAATTGAGACTTAAAGGCTGCAGTGGGGGATGATAGAGGGAGGAATGGCAAGAAATAATCAGTGAGGTGAGAGTGTGATTTGTACCAAGCTTCTCACTCTGCTTTATTGCTCTGCATGACCTTTACACATGCCTCTCTGGGAGGGTCTCTGTTTTGCAGTGTCCCCTTCGGCCTCCTCAGGTATCCCTGTGCTTAGCAGCTGTGGGGTCAGGCTGGATCCTGACAGTCAGGTAGAGCATCTCCCTGCCCCTCCCATGACTCAGGGAGCTCAGGAAATCCATGTTCAAGGCTCCAGGGCCTTATCAGCAACTCAGGGAAAAGGCTTTAGAAACAGGCCTATTGGCCTCCCACTGAAATTAAGTCCTCTTTATAATTAATAGAACCCTGTCTGTGAACAATTATTTCCTAGAGTTTCACAAAAGCCGGAGTGCTCAACAACAAAGATCTCCGATGCTTGCCAAGGGCAGAAATCAATAATTCATTGACAGGCGAGGTTGGCAAACAGGCAGACAGAGACAGGGACTCAGCGGAGTACAGAAGGAACCTGGTGGGGGAGGAGTGCTGCATGGCTGGAATCAGCCTTGGGGACAGCAGGTGCTGGGACATCTGGGCCAGGGCCTGGGGTTCTGAGGACTAGAGTGGGCTAGGGCAGCACAGGGTGGCAGAAACAAGAGGGGATCTGTGGTCAGGCAGACTCAGCCCTTGTCACCTTCTGCCACTTCCCACCTGAACGCCCTTGGGTAAATTCTGGGAACCTGGCTCCCTCATCTGTGAAATGGGTTCTTTACATCTTTTAATCCATCTAATCATTCAACGAAATCTTTCCTAACAGTGTTTTAGCCACTATGCCGGGCTAATGCTAACTGACCTACAGCTTAACCCTTTGGGGTCAAGTCTGGTGGAGAAATAAGAAAATGGGAATTAAAACACAGTTCTGAGAGTGCTCTGCAAGAGGGAAACACAGAGCGCCACCTGAGCAGAGAGGTGTAAACTCACTCTTAAGTCTCAGGGACAGATACAGCTAAGCTGAGCCTAAGGAATAAGTCTGAAACAAGGAATAGGGACATAAAATTTTCTAATCACCAATAGAGTGTCACGTGCCAATGCTGCTTCCCCTGTCCCCCTAACCAGTCTGCTGGGGTCCCCTGGGAGGCATGACCTCTGCTGATGCTCCCCTGAATTCAGTGGGCACAGCACAGGGATGGGCAGAATGTGTTCATGGTGCTAAATTTATGAATGGGGGCTGAGGGTAGTGTGAGCAAATGAATGCACAAAGTGAGCAGGTGAATATGTGCACTGTGCATGTGTATGCTTGTTTGTGCATGTGGGCACAAATGTATGTGTGGATACACATGCACATGCATTCATGTACACGTGGCGGTGTGGTACTTTGAATGGATGTCCCCAATAGAGTCAAGAGTTCATGGATTTTTCTTTACATAGATATGCAAAGAGCAGTCTGAGCTTGGCCAGAGCCTACTGTTTGCTGGGTTGTGTGTAGTATGTTGGTGATGGTTTTTTCTGTCTCTGCTTAGAAAGGATGCCAGCCTCCTTCACCATCATGGAACTTCCACTGGATCTATAGCTCCAATTAATCCTCTCCTCCCATAATAGTGCCTTGTTTGGAGGTTCATCCCAGTGGCATGTAGCTGACTACACTTGAAGACCAGAGGACAAACCTGGGTATTAGTCCCAGGAATGCTGTCCACCTATTTTCGAGACATGGCCTCTCATTGGTTAACTAGGCTAGAGTGGCTGGCCAGTGAGCTCCAGGGATCTTGTCTTGTCTCTGCCTTTCCAGTGCTGGGATTATAAGCATGCACTGCCATGCCTGTAATTTACATGGGTAGTGGTGATAGAGTTTAGGTCCTCATGCTTGCAGGGTGAGCACTTGACTAAGTTATCTTCCTATCCCAAGACCATCTTCAAGGAGCTTTCCAGTCATGTAATTTGGAGTCTTTGAAGTTAGTCCATAAAAGGAAGACAAGAGAAAGTATTTTTTAATTGTTTTGTACCTACAGCATACCCAGCCCTGTGCTCAGCCAGATGATATTAAGCAGGCAGATCTGGGTTTGCATTCTAGCTCTAAAGCTTTCCTTGCATTAAATCAGTGTAATGCATTAAAGCAGTACAATGAAATGAGTGATAATATGGGATATTTGTGAGTTGATTAGAAACCTCACACAAGGCCGGGTGCATTAGGTACTCAGAAATGTCACATTTGTATTTAAAACACATCTCTCCTTTCACTTTTGCCCACTCAGTGACAAAGGGTAATTATTTTTATAGAACTTTGAACTTGGAGTAACACACAAGACTCCTCAATGCGGTGTGAATATCTGTATGCTGCCATAGCTGAGTCCCTGGGGCCTGCCTAGTGGTTGGATTGCTAAATGTTTGCTGAATCCTCTCTGGCAGGTACCATGGAGGTGCTGCTTCTGTCTCTCCTGGTTTCCACTGCAGTCCTGAGCTTCCCTACACAGCTGCTGGGAGCCTCCTACAATGCTGGAATCAGAATGGTCCAAGGTGTGGCTGCCAGGC
>PVHP010054474.1:0-10446 GCA_004024765.1 Zapus hudsonius | reverse complement strand
CATTGAATCAACACAGGATAGGCCATTGAGACAGGAACCAAGGATTTTCGACACAAGGACCTCTAAGCTCGCAACATTAAAGCAGCCTTATTACTCACCCACCACGACTCAGGGAACTGAGCGGAAGAGGGGGCGGAAAGATTGTGAGAGCCGTGGTGGGGGAGACTGTCCGGAGGCATGGCACCCATCAGTAACAACTGCCTTGGGCCAGGAAGACCGGGATGAGTACTAAGATATACAGGATCCCTTGCCACAAGGACTAATACAGACAGCCCACAGAGGAGGATATACAACTGATCAGGGAGGGGGAAGGGGGGAAGCGGGGAAGTCGGGATAACAACGCATGGTTTGCCCACTAAATAATGTAACTCATTATGGACAATAAATATATATTTAAAAAAAAATAACATTGATAAGGTATTGTACCTGAAACAGGCCTGGAGATTATACTGCCCCACATACATTAAGTAAAAGCCTTAACCAGTAAAAAAAAAAAAAAAAGAAATCAGAGTTGGTTAGGAATTAGTTGCAGGTGCCATTTCTGTTTTCTGTGGACATTATAAAGAAAATCTAATTGCTGGCTGCCAGGCCTGCAACCTCAGCTACTAGGGAAGCTAAGGCAGGGGAAGGGCCAGTTCAAAACTTGCCTGGACTATGCTAAGTTCAAGGTCAGTGAGGGCAAATCCATGAGACCATATATCAAAATATAATGTAGAAAAGGCTGAGGACAGAGCTCAGTGGCAGAGTGCTTGCCACGAATGCACAAAGTTCTGCGTTCAATCCCTAGTACAGAGATAAATAACCCAATGAACAAAAGAATGATCTCGGCCATTATCCAGAGAGCACAGGGGTGTTGGTGTGATAACTACAGACTTCTAAGAAGCTTCAAGGGTCCTATTTCTGTCTCCCATATTCATGTCTGATGTCAGAGAGTTAATAAAACAGACAAAGAGACTGGGGTCTATTTTTGCATGTTCCAGATATCTTTAGACACAACGACTGGAGGATGAGATTTTCACAGTAACATAGACGGCTGGAATGTTAATGTACTTCTTACTGTCCTGACAGAAGGCCACACTGTGGTGGCCTGTGGAGAACAGACATCTCCACTGCAGACACCAAAAATATAGAGCAAAGCTACCTGCCCCAGAGAGGAAGTGCTCACCTGGCTTGTCCCTCAGACAGGAAGTGATTGGATGACAAGGATTGAGACCATTCCTGTACCTCATTTATAGTCTAAAAATATTCATGTGATGAACCTGTCATGACCTGAACCGTGCCCCCCAAAACCACCACTTCCCACCAGTGCTTCATGGGGCTCTAAAGCTCTGGAAGGGGGACTCTGGAGGGACAACAACATGCATGTCTATCATAGCAGTCTAGTTTCCATGGAAGTTGACATTCAATGTGTGGGGACTGTGCCAGAAGCCTGCTGAGCACAATCTCTCTGGTGTCTTGAGAAGTCCTGAGGAGTTGTATTTCTAAATCTGAGAAATGATCTGGGTGGTTAAGCTCTGTTCCCAGGAACAAGGTAGGTAACCAAGATATGTCACTTCAAGCAAATGTGGCAGCTAAAATCTGATCTAGTGCTGGTTTGATTCCAGATATGATATGACAGCATTATGCTTTTATTTGACTAGAAGTTGCACTTGAATTTAGTAGAACATTTTGCTCAATATGATAGTCCAAGGAGGAAAACGAAGATCGGTTTTTAAAAACTATGGTACTATCTACACGCCTCTCATTTACCTATTTGTTTATTTATCCCAGGTTGGCCTGGAACTCCTGATCCTCCTGCCTCCACCTCTTCAGCAATATCTGATGGGGAACACCACCACAACTTTCTTGTAGATTTATTTTAACACATAAGGTGAAGCTTATTAAAAGCTTCTTATGGGAAGTTACTCTCTGAGTAATGCAGGCTATTGGTGGTCATAACAGAAAAATGATATTGTAGATGTCATGGTTGACCCCTCGCCCACTTGAAGAAGTATTGGCCTTTGAGTGGGGGTCCCTGGATGCTCTGAGGGAAGGACATTAGTCTGGGCTGTGCCAGCCTGACAGCCTACTCTTGCAAACAAAGAGAGTCTCACTTATGCCTTGAAGGTGGAAGGCAAGCCAGAATAAATCAGACTCACAGTCCTATTCGTCAGCCTGACCATTTTAATTGTTAAAACGGAAGTTTAATTTGCCATGCTTGGATAAAAATCCAATTCTGGGAAAGCATATGTATCAAGTGATCAATGACGGGCCCATGTGGAAAATTAATTATAAATCATACTTGAATCCTGAGTGAATCAGAACAAAGGAATATTTTTAACTCTGGTTGTTATGTCCCTTCATTATCTGAGCTCTTTCTAAAGATACTAAAAACTTTAATCAAGTTCATTTTCCTTCACTTTTATCTATGACCTCAGTCTAGATAGCAGCAAACACACATACATTTACTCATTGAGTTAGTTTTCTGATGACTGAACTAGGGACAGTCTTCATGACTAGAATTGGCATGGAAGTCTTCATCGAGATCTTTCTTTGTGTTTTTCTCATCTCACAGGCAAGGAAACTGATACTCAACACTAATAAATGGCTGTGGATCATAGAGCAAGTCAGTGGTAGTTCCAGCACTCAAAGTCTGTATTCAAAGCAAAGCTCTCCTATTTAGAACTGGGCACTTACTCTCATTCAAGCTGAGAGCATTGGAGATTGATCCACCCGTGAGGAATTCACTGTAGTCACGGGGGCGGGGGGACTGCATGACACCCTGGTAGCAGCCCTCCTCGCTAGGAGACAACACGGAAGCCTGAAGACTCACTTTAAGTTTACAAATGATCTTGATGAGGAGGAGACAGTGGGCTGGGCCTCTGTGTGTGATCAGAGGACCAGCCAAGGACGCTGAGAGGGCAGGTTCTGAAGTTCATGGGCCCAAGATCAGAGGTCTCCCCTCTGGGTCTTACAAGGAGGTCCTCATTTTTCTCATTATGTCACAAAAGGGGAGGCACACCTTCCTCCTCCCACATTATGTGACCACAGTCTGAGTTCTTGTGCTCCTGAAGGAGAAGTCACACCTGGGCTCAGGTGAAGCTGGCCAGTGCTGCAGGTGTGTCTAGCAGATGCAGAGGCAGACAGAAAGCACAGCCTCTAGACTGGAGAGCGGGTCCAGCCTAGTGACAAGGGCAAATGACTGTCTCTCCTTCTCCACCTCATGTCTTGGTCTGCCATTTCTCCGTCTCCCTGTGGGTCCCCTTCCTGGGATGCGCTCAACTCAGGCTTTCCACAAAGCCATCCTGACTGTTGTCGTCAGCCACACGCTGCTGGGGATGAATCTACAAACCAGGCACAATTTTGGAGAGGAAAGTATTTATTGAAATAACAGATCCAGGGGAAGTTCCAAAAAGTGAAGAAAGGGCTTCCCCCCTTTCACAGATCTAAGCAGAGAGACAGAGGCCCAGCACCTCCAAAGCCAGCAAGAAACTCTAACACTCTTACTCACCAAACAGAGTTCCGGCTGCTCTTTTGCATATGTATCCCTAGAATTTTGCATCCCATTTAGAAATACTTCAGGGCCAGACCCCAGGAAGTCAGGCCAAAGGGACACCTCCTCCAGCCTTCAGGCTGGAGACAATTTACAATCTTTAATTAACCTTTGATTCTTTTGGGGGACACATCTATTCAAACTACCACACTGACCATGACTCCTTCAGATGCGGTTAGATGTTTCTTGCCCAGAATAAATGCAGGGATGCATATGAGAGTGTATCCGCCCATAAAGCTGAGAAGCTTACTGGGAGAAGGGGCAGAAGTGCTTTGTGGCTTCCTTGGGAGCCAGCTCAAGCCGGCTGAAACCAGATTTCCCAGATCCTTTTCCTTCCTCTCCTCTGGTCAGCTGCAAACTTCATCTTCCGTGACTTTGCCCACATTACACTCGTAACACTAACGTTCATGTTCACCATAGCAATTATGGCTCTCACTATAAAGTACATTTTATGAACGTGTTTTTAGAGGCCGCAGCCATCAAGCATCTGAATCTCCTCAAGGGGTTCTGACTTCCTCGTCAAAGGAGTTCAAGTTCAAGAAATGACTAATGAAGGAGACGTGGAGCAGAGGAGAATGGGTTGGATGACACCAGCATTTCTCAGAACTTAGAATGCCTCCATGTTTTGAAATGTTTTACATGTCGGGGGGCTGAAGAGATGGCTTAGCGGTTAAGGCGTTTGCCTGCAATGCAGAAGGACCTGAGTTCCATTCCCCAGGGCCCATGTAAAGCCAGATGCACAAGAGGGCGCATGTGTCTGGAGTTCATTTGCAGTGGCTGGAGGCTCTGGCGAGCCCATTCTCTCTGTCTTTCTCTGTCTGCCTCTCTCTCTCTCTCTCTCTCTCTCTCTCTCTCAAATAAATATAATATTTAAAAAAAAGTTGGGTATGGTGGTGCACGCCTTTAATCCCAGCACTCGGGAGGCAGAGGTAGGAGGATCGCCATGAGTTCAAGGCCAGCCTGAGACTACAGAGTGAATTCCAGGTCAGCCTGGACTAGAGCGAGACCCTACCTTGAAAAACCAAACAAACAAAAAATGTTTTACATGTCATACTCATTGTTTTACCAAGTAAGTCTCTAGAGGCTCACACCTGTAGTCCCAGTCCTCAGGACCTGCACTGGGGGACCACCATGAGTTTGAGACCAAGCTAGGCTGCCAGGTCGTTTCTAGGTAAGCCTGGGCTAGAGTAAGACCTCACCACAAAAATAATAATAATAAAGAACATATACAAGATGAACTTAATATATATAATTATTGTTTAATGAAAGAAAACTGGCATGATGCATTTGAGGTAAATGATCTTAAAAATACTGTTAATTAAGTTAAGTAGAGATGTATTCATATTTTACCCTAATGTTCTTCTGTTGCAATGTTTCTCTTAAGACAGTGATGGCTGGATTACGCATGGATATCTGTCCATGGACTGCCGTTGGAGGGAGTGACTTTTGGCATGGAGATTTTGAAATTCTCATCCACACGTCTTCCTTTTCAGGGTGGTGCAGGCCAAACAAGTAGAGAAAATGTTTCTCCATGCAATGCCCAGGGAAGCCATTTGTTTCTCTTCGTTATTTTTATACTTTCCAGAAATAGTAATAACGTGATATCATCCCGAACCCCTCCCGCCACTTTATTCGCCTTGATTAGGGAGAGACTCTGTTTAGTTCTGACTCTGACGTTTTTCGTCTCGCTGTATCCTGTGGGGAAGGAAGGCAGAAGTGCAGCAAGGCTTTTAATATGCGTTGATCAAGTCATGAAGACCCAGAGCAGAGGCTGTTCTCATCAGTAGTTCTATGTCTGCAACCAACCAATTCCTTTGTGTACATTGGACTACGTCACGCTTCGAGAATATGTCCCGTGTTGAGGAAAAACAAAAGTGCCAATACAGAATGCCACTAAATGAAGAGCTCGGAAATAACTCTTAGTTCCATCTGCTTATTTTACAAATGCAATCCCTGAAACCCAGAGCCATTAAGTGACTCAAGAAGTCTGTGTTCAAACTCAGGCCAGCACGGGTCTCAGTCCACATTGTTCTGTGAGCAACGCTGCCGTTCAGACCTCCAGAGCTCACCTGTGACGTCTTCAGAAAGATGCTTTTAGGAAGTAATTGGTGTGTTTCAGGGTGTACAAGCTAGAACACAGAAACTCTGGCTCTGACCTTGAGCTGCTTAGTTTAGGGGCAACTGACAAACCTCTGAGAGAGTCACTTTCTTCGTAAAGTGAGCCTGGCTACCTAGAGGATGGGATGTTTAAAGGCTCAGCCAGACCTGAGAATATGTCAGCCTTCCATAAAGGTTCCCTTTTTAAAATTTTTTTAATATATATTTATTGTCCATAATGAGTTACATTATTTAGTGGGCAAACAATGCATTGATATCCCGAATTCCCCAATTCCCCCCCTCCCCATCCCTGATCAGTTGGATATCCTCCTCCGTGGATTAGCCCTTTTATTGCCTGGTGTCTTAGTCAGCCACATGCCACTGGGATGAATCTCCAAACCACACACGATTATGGGAAGGAAAATATTTATTGAACAGATCCAGGGGAAGAAGTTAAGGAAAGGCTGGCCTCCTTTCACAGATCTAAGCAGAGACAGAGACAGAAGCCCACCACCAGGACCACAAGCCAGCACACTCCAAACTCACAAAAGGAACTCCAGGCTTGAGCTCAGACTGCTTTTTGCATAAATTCCAGACCCACCCCAGAAATACCTTAGGGCTGAACCCTAGGATCTGGCCAAGGTGACACACTTCCTTTAGCCAGAACTGGCTGGAGACAATTTACAATTTTAATAAACCTTTAATTCTTTTGGGGGCCATGTATTCAAAACTACCACACCTGGTTTTACCATTTTATCTCAGGTTCCAGAAGCTTGGATTTCACTGATGAATATCTCATTTTACCAAAGGGCCCCAACCATCAGTAGTGTAGTAACTCTGCAAAAATTGTCCACATTGGAGGAATTTGTGTGTATACACACACATATGTAAGTTCTGTGAAAACTGATAAACTGTATTTAATCTCCCACATATACATTTATGTATGCACATATATACATTCTATACACATGTATTTCACATGTACATATTATGTTTCTGCAATCGCAGGATGTATTTTTCTATACAGACACAGAAGAAGTAAAAGTTGAGTAGCACTCAACCTATTTTCTTTTTGAGGCATTTTATTAAAAATATTTTGAACCTTGTGGGACTTTCTCTTCATGTTTTGAAAGAAGAAGCTATAATTTCTTTTTTTGGCACTGAAACTGAAAGGAGTCGGCCTTCATGAGAATGTGGCTCTTTTCCAATGCAAACAAATGCTCTTCTGTAACCTTTATTAAGTGGCTATGGAGTTTTTAATTATAGATAATTTAACCAATTTCCTATTCTGAATAGGCTTGATCACTCCATTTATTCATGCTAATAAGACATATTTACAAAGTATAAGTGTTTCTTCAGTAAAAAAAAAAATGTCCCATAATGAAGGACATGGGGGTGGCGTTAAGGCTTCTGTTAAATAGTGTCCTCCATAATGTTTTCACCAGATTTTTTTTACTATGAGAAAGTTAAGAGAATGCCCCTCCCCCCAAATACCTTAAGGCTAGAGGACTAAGCACTGTGGATTGTTGAGTGGCACTTTGGTCTTAGGATGAAATAATCGTGATGCTTTACCCACTTCCTAGCTATCCTGTGCTGATGCCATGCGTCGTTCATGGTATCTTGTTTTGCTCTTTGTTGCAGTCAGCTTTCTTAGTTGCTGCGCAGAAAGAACCCAAACAAAAGCGGCTTGTGGAGGAATGGGTTTATTTGGCTTACGGACTCGAGGGGAGACTCCAACCTGGCAGGGAAAACGATGGCATGAGCAGAGGGTGGACATCACCTCTGCCACAGCACTGCAAACAGCGGCAGGAAGGTGTGCCAAACTCTGGCAAGGGGGAGCTGGCTTATAACCCCATAAGCCCGCCCCCGACAACACAGCTCCATCGAGGTTGTAAAACCCAAACTGCCATCAGCTGAGGATCGATCACTCAGAACACATTCATTTGTTTGTGGGGGACACCTGGATCAAACCATGACACTCTTTCCAATTCTTTCCCTCTTCTCAGAGCTAGTCCTGACTTTATCTTAGGATTGATTAATAACACCACAGAATGTGTTTCTTCCTCTAAAAATACAATTATACCCTAAGTGATCATGATTTCTCTATTGAGGATGTCCATCTGAATGGTCAGATCCCTGTCATTGTGGGGTTACATACGAACCCCCACGATTCATCAATGTCTCCTTTCCAATATAGCAGCTTCATTTTCATTCTTAAAATAATCATTATTGTTTACAGATTCAGAAAACTAAGATACGAAAGAAAGCATTTCTCCTTCCAAAATCATTCCTTCACCCTTAGAACTTTGCACAGCAGATATTTCAGAACTAACAGACATGAAGGACACACAAAAAATCAAATAACACTCTTCTTATGAGAGCAGTGCAGTGAGACCTTGGGTATAAGGATAGAATAACATTTAATTAATCACCTGAAATATGAATTATGCTAAGCAGTTATCTGACTAATGGCCCTACTTTTTCATTAAAATCAGCATAGAGCTTAGAGTTACCCTAGAGGCTTATGGATGTGGAAGGACCCCAAGGCCACTGTGACTGTCACACTTTGTGTTCAGTGGCTCAGCACACACCCACCACCATCTTCCTTGTGAGCCCCAGACACTGCCGCTTATGCCCTTATTCTCGTCCTTCATCCCACTGTCTTTGAGGAGCTCATCTTCTGTGTGTGGCAACAGAGAAGTGCACGTTACAGAGATTCCAGATTCAGGCAGGGCTGGCGGGGGAGGGGGAGAAGAGAAATACAAAGGAAAGTTACAAAGCTTTACAAAACTTACCAAGTCATTATGCTTATCATTCTTGCACTGCGGCTTCCGTCGTTTAAGCCTAACCCTGGACCCGAGTGGTGGGGCAGTCAGCTTTCTAGGTGCTGCGCAGAAAGAACCCAAGCAAAAGCGGCTGGTGGAGGAATGGGTTTATTTGGCTTACAGACTCGAGGGGAGACTCCATCCTGGCAGGGAAAACGATGGCATGAGCAGAGGGGTGGACATCACCTCCGCCACAGCACTGCAAACAGCGGCAGGAAGGTGTGCCAAACACTGGCAAGGGGAAGCTGGCTTAGAACCCCATAAGCCCGCCCCAACAATACAACTCCAACAAGGTTCTAATTCCCAAACTGCCATCAGCTGGGGGATGACCATTCAGAACACATTTGTTTGTGGGGGGGACACACCTGGATCAAACCATGACAAGTAGTCTTTTGCTTCCTTGTCAATTTTGTCTGAAGTCATACGATAGCATCTCTCACATGTAACGCAGGGCTTTGATAAGTCCAGTGAGATCCCGTTTATCATTTAAATGTCTGTACAATCCCATGTTCTGCTGGCCTACACATCTGACTGTGCATCCCTGGATTTTACACTGAAAGGACTTCTTGGGCTGAGGAGATGGGTGTTGGACGAGGTATGGCCATGCAGGTATGAGTACCTGAGTTTGGGTCTTCAGGACCCACGTAAAGCTGGATCTAGAGCAGGTCTGTCTCTAATGCCTAAGCAAGATGTGGCTAGAGACAGAAGAATGTCCCAGAAGCTTGCAGACCAGGTAGCCTAGCAAATGGAGCAGTGAACAACGAGAGACCCTGCCTCTCATCAAGGGGCAAGGTGAGCACAGAAACCTGAGGTTATTCTCTGACCTTCACAGGGGCACACACATCACACACACCGAAAATTAAAAAGAGAGTGTCTCACACGATTTATTGCCTCCCTTAGGTTTATAGTTTGTGATGTACCAGGTTACCTTAAAATGAATTACAGATAAAAGAAATCTTCCATTGAAAGACAAAAGATGAAATGTCATTAGGACCAGCAGAATTGTCACACATGATCCTGAAGCAGGAAACTGCGTCGCATTTACCAGTAAAGCAGAGCTCCTTTTACCTTCAGTCTCTCAGGCAAGGGAGGACAGTGGTCAATTCCATCACAGTGGATGTCAAACGAAGGCTTGATGAGACATCTTACACTAATTCTGCACTGAAGAGGCCTGCTTTGAAGGCCAGGGTCTGATTCCTTCATTCTCAGCCTTTAATAACTTTACTTCTGAACAAAATTAGCTGATTTCGAGAAGTTCACAAGAGCTCAGCTGTCTATTATCATGAAGAAGAAAAGACATGACACCCTAGGATTCGAAATGGAATACATTTATTGCTCAAAATATAGTCACCCTTTTCCCGTGGAATTCATTTTCTTCATGTGTTACACTAGATGACAGCAGTCTGTGTCCTCAGGGTGTCTGGGAGAAAGGAGGCCCCTCTTCCCCCTGGAGTCCAGGGAGTTAATGGGAAAATAGATGATAGGAAAGAATCTGGACCATTTTACTAGAAAGGTCACTTCAGTACTCATGACAATCAAGCCCAAGCTCGAGGGAGTGAGAATTCCTCTTCCTTATATCGAACCGATTTCTCCAGGCAATGAGCTGGAACCAAGTGGCCATCCAAGTCTCCAGAGACTCTGCATGGCCGGGGCTCAACTGAGTCGTCCACACCTTGGCACCGCTGACGTCTGCTGACATTTGAAGCAGACGTCTCTAAGCTGCCCACTGGGCACAGCCTTCAGACTCTTTCCCAAGTCCGTGTGCATGAGTGGGATCTGCATGTGCCACCCTTTGTTAACACTGATCTCTGACATCAAAATTCCCATTGAACTTCATGTCTCTTCCTTGAGAGACGTGATGTTAACACTGATCTCTGACATCAAAATTCCCATTGAACTTCATGTCTCTTCCTTGAGAGACGTGATGTTAACACTGATCTCTGACATCAAAATTCCCATTGAACTTCATGTCTCTTCCTTGAGAGACGTGAT
>PVHP010054473.1:0-10450 GCA_004024765.1 Zapus hudsonius | reverse complement strand
CCAGTGAATAAGCTTCACGAAGCCAAGTTCCTACCACAGCACCACCAAAGGCTAAGAAATCCGGTAGTTTCTTGCCAGAAAGGATTGCTATGCTCCTACCAACGAGGGGCTGGGCACTTCCTCTGTGGCCACCTCTTCTGACCTGCATGGAGTTAGTTTACTGCCTATACATTTCTTTGCTCAAGTAGGAAACAGGGCCTGGCTGGGGCTCCATTTTGAGATGTGGCAACAAGAGTTTAGTTACGGCGTGTTTCTGTTGTTATTGTTGTCTTTGCTTCATTTCAGCAACCGCATCTCCTTTGGGGATCTCCTGGCTGTCTAGCTGGGATATAGGGGGCCATCCATCTCTCTTCTGCTATATGCTATATAGCTGCCTTGGAGCAAGCCATTAAAAGAAGTTCTGAGGCTGGAGAGATTGCTCAGTGGTTAAGTTGCTTGCTTGCAAAGCCTAATGACCTGGGTTTAATTCCCCAGTAGCCACGTAAAGCCAGATGCACAAAGTGGCCACATGCATCTAGAATTCCTTTGCAGTGCTAGAGGCCCTGCACACCCATTCTCTCTATATATCTTTTCTATCTCTCTCTTCATTCAAATAAACCTATTTTTTAAAACAGAAGTTCTGCCCATACATGCCCCTCCCAGCCTCATGTGTCAGCCAGGGAGGCTAGAAGACATCGGAGGACAGTTCAGGACAAGCCCCATTTGGTTGCCTGGCCCTTCAGAATGCCCTGGATCCTGCCTGTTACCCAAGCAGGGTTCTCTACCCTCCTGTCAATTCTGTGAGTCCCTGACTTTTGACGTGCTACCAATAGTTCCTTTGTTGCTTCATGTGGTTTCGGCTGGTGTCTGATGACATCAACGAAGAACCCTGACAGACTCAGGTATCAACTTCAAGGTGAGTGAATCTTTTGGCCATGTACATATAACGTAACAGTGTCTAGTACTGGCAGTTCTGCTGCCCACATTCCTGGCCCTGTTCTTCAACTGTTTATTACTCATATGATGAAAAGGCTTTGCATTCTCATATAATGAAGTGGAGTAAGATGGCTAGAGAAAGATCAGGACCATATTGGATTAAAGAACAAACAATTCTAAATGGGTCTAGTTGTGCAACCTATTGCTTAACTTAGCTTCTAAACATCATAATCGTAGCATTTGGGGACAGCTGAAATGATTGATTTTGCAGAAAATATTTGTTGTTTAATTATAGGATCATATGGGTCTTTTGGCAACCAACAGATGCCAAAAAAGACTTTAAGCACCATCTTGAGGAGCTGTGATTTGTTTAGTGTGCTTTTAATTTAAAGCATATGGTTTCACATTTGACTACAGTGTCCAAAATGAAGACATTAGCAATGAATCACTCTATTGGAGAAAGCACAGTGCTCCTGGACCAGGTCTGTAGTCTGTGTACTCAAATGGTTCTGTTTAGAGACATAAACACAAAGCAGTTCCCCCTCTTGTAGTCCAGTGTTCCTGGGAGGCATGTGACATCAAAGGGCCTCACAAATAAATTTCCCTGCAATGTGCAGGGCTTGGCACCATAACCAGCCTCCATCTGAATAAACAGAGTGCAGTCTGGTCACTGGAAAGTAGGATTCCAGTGGTCAGTAGGCTGAAGATCCTTTATTTAGTGGCAGCTCTTCCCTTTTGGGTTTCTTGGCCTCCCACCTTAGCCTGATGCTACTCGAGAATCCAGCCATGCCACCTGGGAATTCAGAAGTGCAGCCTTTCAGCTGACAGGCCACAGGCCCAAATGCATCAAAGCCACACACGGTCTACCTGCTGGTAAGGGATGCCTGTGAACACAACACAGTGGTATAAATGTGCACCCTGAAGCAAAATGGTCCAAATCTGAATCCGCCAGCCACTTCCTAACTGTGTGAACTGGGGCAAAGTAGTCCTCAGCCTAAATTTGTAAAATGGGAGTGATAGTTTATTTTTTATTTTTTTTTTTTTTAAATATTTTATTTATTCATTTTCAAGGAGAGAGAGAGAGACAGAGAGAGAGAACCACGACCACCACCTTGTGGGTCTGGCTTATGTGGGACCTGGGGAATTGAACCCAGGGCCTTGGGCACTGAAGGCAAGTGCCTTAACTGCTGAGCCATCTCTCCAGCCCGGGAGTGATAGTTTAAAAAAAAACAAACAAACAAAAAATTTTTGCCTACAGCCATACCATCCTGAGCACACCTGATCTCATTTGATCTCAGAAGCTAAGCAGGGTCAGGCCAGGTTAGTACTTGGATGGGAGTATAAACCTTCCAGGGGGCTGAGGAGATGGCTTAGCAGTTAGAGTCACTTCCTTACAAAGCCTGCTGGCCTGGGATTCCTCAGCACCCACATAAAGCCAGATACCCAAAGTGACACATGTGTCTGGAGTTCATTTGCAGCTGCTAAAGGTCCTAGAATGCCCCTCCCCATCTCAATTAAATAAATTTTTTTTTTTTTTTTAAAAAACTTTCTGCATTGTTGCAGGAAATAAAATTACCTATGTGCAGAGCTAAGATCCTATTTCCTAGTAGCTAAGCGACTGTCATTTACTCCCACTGTGAATATTGTCAAAGGCAGGGCCTAGTTCACTTCAGCCTCTTTGCCTCAAGCTTGACATGCTTCTACTTAAATTCAATCACCTCTACTAACAGGTTGTCTGAAAGCCAGGCGGGACCTGGATATTGAATATACTTATATTACAGAATGCTCTGTGCTTTGCAAACCAGCTTTAGCATTCCTTGTTTACTTTCTTTGGTGTTTCCACCCACCCTGACTTCACTGTGCAAGACATCCCCTCTGCCCCACTTGTCTTAGCCAGCCTCTGTCAGCTTCCCACCCAAGGGAAAGAACTAGATCGATGGAGTTTAGCATAGAATTCTGTTAAGACTGTTAAGACCATAATGCAGGCAGCTCCATCCAAGAAGATGTGGCCCAGGAGAATGCGGGGTAGGAAAGCTCCTCTCAGACTTAGAAGCTCTTGACAGTTAGCCTTAGTGGTTGGTTATCGCATATGGCTGTTATAAACCTCTTTTCCACCTTAGCACTTGCCCTTTTAATTTTGTTTGGTTCTTTTGGTTGTTAGCTTGCTTCTCTTTACTGCTTAAAGATTGTTTTTTTTTTTTTTTAACATAGTAAGCTAGATATTTCAAAGTGCCTGCCTATGGTCTCATTCTTAAAAAGCTCTTTCCCACCTCCATCTTTCTATGACACCCCTGCTTTTTTTTTAAAATTTATTTATTCATTTGCAAGCAGAGAGACATAGAGAGAATGGGTGCACCAGGGTTTCTAGCCGCTGCAAAGGAACTCCAGATGCATGCAATACTTTGTGCATCTGGCTTTACATAGTTACTGGGGAATTGAACCTGGGTCATTAGGTTTTGTGAGCCATCGCCTTAACCACTGAGCAATCTCTCCAGCCCACCCCTGCTTTGTTTCTTTACCACTTTTAAACTGCTTTTAATATTTAGATTTATGTATACTTTAACTGTCTACCATTAAAGAGCTACAATTTACCTAACATACAGTATATCCATAAATCAACCATCACTGATGATTATCTTCCTTCTTAGAGATCATGTCACTGTACCAGAGTGGTGGCTCCCAAGAGGCAGGAATGAAAGAATTCAAGTGTCCCTTGAATGCAAGCCATGGAGAACTCTGAAATATGGTCACTGCCTGGTTTATATATAGCTTAGGGATTTGTTGCAATGTATTTTAATGGCTTGACCTATATTAACTTGGGTTTTCTTCTGCATTTATAATACTGTTTTGATTTCAAAGCGAATCACTGCTAATGAATGGGGTTTGTCTTCTCATGGTAGCAGGGCAGAAAAATGAAGCTCACGCTTGAGTCCTTTTTACTTCTTATTTCTGCTGCTTTCACACAGGCCAAGGCTGTCACTGCCTCAACTGGGACCCTGCAATGTCCTTTGTAGCCTGTCCCTTCATCCTTGTAGTTTATTGGATCCGCCACTACCAATGTCCTCTGATCTGGTGTCTCAGTAGCTCCCCAGGGCCTGTGGGATGAAAGGCAAAATCTTTAAAACTGGCCTCCAGACCATCTCTGTCAACTGAACAACATCTCCCCCTTCCCATTCCCAAACACACCTTCCTAATTAGTAGTGACACAGAGGGAAGACTTATGGCACTGAAACTATCCCCCGAATCCAGTATTTAGGTCCAAGATAGGTCCTCCCCCAAATATGGAGTATTGTTTGAAGTTGAAAATATTACTCATGTAATACAAAGTGTGAAAGAAAACATTTTAGGAAATTGCTACTGTAAAGAAATCTAATAGCATATTATCCAAGAAAAACAAAATACTATACTTGCTGTATGAGCCATTTGTCAGCCCATTTAATATTCTCCTTATTCTAAAGGGTTGTTTTTCTGAATATCTTCAAGTATTCATATTTTATCTCTTCTAATTATCCATATGGCATAGACTAATATTACTGATAGTCCAAAGTTTCATATATGAGTTTCAAGAGCATATGCCAGGCTGGAGAGATGGCTCAGCAGTTAAGGTACTTGCCTGTGAGCCCTTACAACCCAGGTTTGACTCCCCAGTACCCACATAAAGGCAAATGCACAGTGTCCCAAGCATCTGGAGTTTGTCTGCAGTGCCTAGAGGCCTTGGCATGCACATTCTCTTTTTCTGTCTCTCTTCTCTATTTCCCTCTGCTTTCCAATAAATAAATATATATTTTTAAAATATCTAGAAACCAATTACATCAGCATTTGGCAGTTAAAGAGACAAAATAAATCCCTTTAAGCGAGCATTCTTCAATGGATGCATTCCACTCAGAACTTATGAAAGAGAAAAAAGCTAAAGCAGGGACAGAAGTGCTGTATTAGTTAAAGCCATTCTGACAGCTTCCCTCCAGAACCACAGGGAAAGATGCTTTGGGAAAAGACGCTGGAGACTTTAGAACAAGGACATGGGAGCCAGCGCCCAAGCCTCCATCTCATCGGGTAAACTCAGTCACTTCTAGGATCTGTCACACTCCCTCTTTCATACACACTCAGTTGATTTTGGCTTCTTCCTCATCCTTTTCTCTCCTATCCCATCCTCAGGCAAACTTTTGAGTGTACTTGTTGGGATTTCTCTTATACACGGGATCTTCTTGGGCTCTGTCACTCCCCTGAAACATACTGTCAGAAAAAATGAAAGCCCTCCAACTTGCCAGATCCTGAGGGCCTTCCCTGTCCATTTCTTATGACAATTGCCCATGATAAGGCTGACACCTGTGGTCATCTCGCTTCTGTGAGGACACCTTCCTTGCCTCCCACCTCATGGCTGCTCTCGATCTCCTGCTAGTCCTTTAAACATGAGACAGTAGAGAGCCTCTCCTCTTCTCTCTGCATCTACACCACAAACCTGAGGTTCCCTGGGTAAGCTGGTGACCCTCCAGTGCGCATGTGCAGGCCGTGGTGGTCCTCTGCATTCCAGATGTGCATGGAGCTTTCCAGCTGACATCTCAGTCAGATGTTTCCCAGGCATCCCACACTTGGCATGTTCTGAATTGAACTTTTGACCTCCTTGCCATCCCAGAACCCTCACTCTCCATTTGGTCTTCCGTCTTTCAGAAAATGGCATTACCAGACACCCAAATCTCTAGAGGTCATTCTTGATCATTCACTACCACCAAGGTCTATTTCTTACGGTTTCCTCTCTCACTATAGTCCAGCTACACTCACCAGGTCTGACATACCTCGTGGATGTGGATATGGCCTTTGCATATTTCCTTCAGCATGGAATATTCCCACGCCCTCTTCTTCCTGTCGTCACATGGCTGATCTCATCATTCTTTCAGCCTCAGCTTAACCGACAACACTACAGAGATCTCCTACCGCTTTAATCTTCTGGTTCTGGTTTCTCTGTAACTTGACTTACCCCAGCCTGTTCTGTGCATTTATCTCAGTTTGTCAGAACTGTCCAGGTTACAGCTGAACCATCACTAGAATAAAGGAAGTCTCCAGGGGCTATGGACCACGTCTGTCTTGTCCACATAGAAGGCTTGACAATGAGTACTGCTGGGTGGGGCTTAGGAACTGTGTGAGCTTTTATAATCCCTTTTCTAGCTTTGCTCTGATCTTTCTTATAAAAATTAGATAAAAGTAATAAAAGTGTTTCTCTCTTAATAAGTAATTATAGCTTTGGAGGAAAGTCATTCATGGGTAGAAATTTATTTTCCTATTTTTCTTAATTATACTAAATTATATGTGACTGTTGCTATTAGGTAGTTTCTGTTACTAACAAATGATAATTTCTAAGGTACAGACTAATAAACAAAGCGAACCTATTTATTCTAGCTATTATAGCACTTTGCATAGGTTGGGTTATGATGCAGAAACAAAGAGTCCCTAGACAGACTAGGTTACGATGCAGAAACAAACAGCCCTCTAACCCAGTGGCCTGCAGCCACAGAGGCCAACTGGCTCCCCTGTCACCTTTGCTCGGGACCCAGATGAAGAGGCATTTCTTGCCCAGATCCTCACTGGGAGTTAAGACAATGACTTAGAAAACTATATTCTAGTGTCCACCTAGAAATGCAGACACATTTTTAGCCAGTATTTTATTAGACAAAGAAAGTCACTTGGTTTCTCCTGAATTCAACCTGGTGGGGATGTGGTTTTGGGTAAAACAGAATTTTTTTTGTTTATTATGTAAAAGGAATATAATCTACTTAGTTAGCTTGACCTGCTACTGCTTTCTCCTGCTGACAGCTGTACATTTCAGGTGTGTATCCTAGCAGTAAATGGGATGAGGTACCTCTTTTAGCTAATTCATAAATGTAACATTTTATAATAAAGATGCCTATATTTTGTTTGGATACGTATTTTGCTTGTTGATGGTAACAACACAGGTCTGTTTAATTAACTAGCAGCTCCAATCTAACTAAAGGAAAAGCTTACAGTAGTCAGGAAAAAGGTGACGGAAATCTCTCTACTTTGCTTGCTGATGTGTGGGATTTGTTTTGTGAAAGGTAAATAAGATCATTAAAGGACACTGACTTTTGATGTTCTGTTTTTAACTTTTATGCCTTTAAAGCTTAGTATAGACAAAAACCCAAAGCTACTGGGCTGGGGAGATGGTTCAGAGGGTAAAGCACTTGCCAGACACAAATGAGGACCCAAGTTCAGATCCCTAGGACCCATGTAAAATACCAAGCAATGGTGGTGCACACCTGTGATCCCAGCACTGGGGAGGCGGACACAGGGAACCCATGGGGCTTGGTAGCTAGTTAGTCTAGCCAAAGTGGAAAACTCTAGAATTCTAAATTCAGTGTAAGACCCTGTCTCAAAGAATAAGGTGGAAAGTGATTGAGGGGGACACGCAACATCAACTTTTGGCCTCTATACACACATACACACTCACATATCACACACATACACACTCTCCAAGGATGCTTATGAGGTTGCCTGCAATTTGGGACAGGTACATTTTAGAAGGCTTTCTAATCTGCTAAATTAATCTTAATCTCACGAGGTAATAAGTAGTCACACATGTTAGTGGGTGTTTTTAAAAATATGGGTTCTGGGCTCATTTCATTGCTTACTTGCTTAAGGTATCTTCGGTTTTTAAAGATCCAGGTATTTATAATGTGTAAGTGTCTCAGACTTCCCATTGCAGCCACGGGCTCCAAAAGAGCAGATAATTATTTAATAGACATCCAAAGGATGGCCCTGTGTAAGCTTCACTTTGACTACCCAATGGGACCGTAGGAGATTGAAGAACCTAGTGGCCATGGAGAGAGCCTTGCCATGTGCTCTTACATGGAGCTAGTACTGGTGCTTGCTGCTGTCGAAAAGTCCTTTCCATGGCAGCTCTTGGAGAGACACAACCCAGGAGGGACACATAACTTCCGTCTCAGTGCAACTCCAACTGACTCAAGCTCCAATGGTGTGAGTGTGTGTGTGTGTGTGCGCGCGCGCGCGCGCGCGCGCGTGCATGCATAATGTGTGTATTTGTATATGTGTTCTGTTACTATCAAATGATAATTTCTAAGGTAAAAACTAATAAAGAAAGTGAACCTATATTCAGAATGCAGGCCCTGGGTTTGAGCCCCAGTATTGTATAATGTGATTTTTTTTTCAGCATTCCTAGCTTCTCATGAAATTAGCCATTGATCTAAAAGTCAGAGATGTAAATCCAGAGAAAACTGGAAGCATTCCAGGGCCCGCAATGAAAACATAATTACCTAAGGACAACTACAAGAAAGATTTTTATTTTTCACCGAAATCTCCTCCCTGGGCTGTTAGCTATGTCGTATGTGGGCCCAATCAATATATTAGCGCTTGAGAACCAAAGTCCCTTGGAATAAATTAATCTGTCAGGGAAAGGAATAAACAAAGAACAAATTAACATGTTTTAAGATATTGCTTAAATTTTCATAAATACAGACCTTGAGATGGAATGATGAGTTCCCAGGAGCCAGAGCTAATATTTGGCGATAATTAAGAGTTGCCCTTTCATGTTCCCTCTGATGTAGGTGGGAAATCACCCACGTGCTTGCAGAGTGCTGGCTCCTGTGTTCTCACAAACCTGCTGTTTACTCCACTAATAAGAAAGGAATGCCTCCTCATAAGTTCTACTGGCAGACTTAGCCTGTTTCACCTCTAGCTACTATTAAAATAACAAAATGCTACAAACACACAGGCTCGCACCACAAACCACACCAGCAGACATTCTTTCAGGACTCTCCATACATTAGCTTCCTAGTGGCTGAAAAGGACCTAATACATGATAGACGAGCCCATCTCAGTGGCTTAGACACTGATGACGAAGGTCCCTGGGGTGTCCCTCACTGAGAACAGGTGTGAAGCTTCTTTTGGGTGATGAGCAAAATGACTGTTGTCTGAGTGAGTGAGAAGGACTTGTTTAAATACAAGAACCAGAAACCCACATATAAGTAGCTTAAACCAAAATGCAATGTGTTAGAGTCCGCCAATGTCTTTAAGCTGATCTTTGTCCTCATGGCTCAGTGTACTTTCTCTCACCAGGTGGCATTTTGAATGATGGCAAAGTGGCCAGTGCCATCCCTGACCCTTTATCACAAACTGGAACTTGGGGTCCTTAAGGATAAGAGTGTCCTTTCAGTGTGTCAGTATCTCAGACCTCCTGAGGATTCAATTCCCCTTGGATCCTGTGCCCAGCCTTGAGCTAATCACTGTGGGTGGGGAAAGAGGACCCAGCTGGGCCAGCCTGATTTGGTGGGGGCAGAAAGAGGGGTATGGCCATATCTATGTGCCTGAAATGTGTGCCTATAGGAAAGAGGAAACTTACCATAGCAGAGGAACAAACTGTTAAACAAGCCAAAATAACCAGCATCTGCCCCTGCGTACTCATTGTGCTCACTTGCTGGTGTAGCTCACTCACAGAGGGGACGCCCTGACAGAGATCTGTTGACAAAATCAAGTGGCCAAGTAATTTTCAGGTCTAAACAGAACCTTCCCGTGGATTTGAATTGCCGAAGTGACAGCGCAGGGGCTGGGCGTGTAGCTTAGTGGGTTGCAGGCCCTGGGTTTGAGCCCCAGCATTGTATAAAACTAGGCATGGTGGTAACGCCTATAATTCCAGCACAAGGGAGGTGGAAGCAGGAGGATTAAGAGGTCAAGGTCAACCTCAGCTACATAGTGAATTGGAGGCCAGCCTGGGCTACATGAGTCCTTATCAGAAAGGGGGAAGAATGTAATACAGCAATACGAACTACAGGAATGCTCTCAAATAACTCAAGATAACTGTCGCTCCACTTTCTACTGCATTCTACGTCATGTGTTTGTGCTAAAGAGCATATTAATTCCTATTACTGAGGCATACGCAGGAAAAATAGACAGTGTACAGTACTTCTTATCAGCTGGGAACTTTTAAAATGCTGGCGTTGATGTTTGAACAGTTTCATAACTCTGAGCTCTTGAGACCTGTGCACTGGGGAGCCGGGTGAAGTCTGAGCTGTATATTTTGATGTGAGATGCTTATTCTAGTTAATGAGCAATTTATATATTGGGAAGCCACTTAATGTATTTCTTGGAACATGGAGATAGAACTGAACGTTATCAAAGAAAAGAGACTAAGATAGTCTACAACTTCTGGAGGCCAGAGGAATGTGAGTCCCTTGGGCTCTGTAGGAGGCCATGGTACATCTGGCTTGTGCTGGGTTAACCTCCATTAAGATGCAAATTAACCCCAGCTAAGAGCAGGGCAAAGTCATCAGACTACAGACACAGCAGGTACTGGAATGTATAGGATGAGCAGGTCAGGCCCTAGGCCACTGGAAGGCCCCACCTAGATCCTTAGGAAGCAGGGACTAGGCTGATCAAACACACTGCCTCAAAATTACGAGTTTGACATTGCACAGAAGCAATACACTCAAAACTGGTGATCGGGATAACTTCAATAAAGGTTCTACCAAGGAGCACATTTTCAATGATTATAGGCTTTCCTCTCATTTTT
>PVHP010054472.1:0-10822 GCA_004024765.1 Zapus hudsonius | reverse complement strand
GTTATTTGCAGTTAGGCTTTGATCTGCTTATCTTATCTTGTGGCCTGCCTAGGGGCTTTGGAGTTTTCAGGATTGCTAAGATTTACAGGGGCCCCCGGAATTTGCCTCAACTTCCTTCAGAAGGAGACTGTCCCAGAAGCCTGCCAGACTCAGCAAAACCCTACTTCCTCCATGCCTCATTAGCAGAGTACCACAAATACCCTACTGTGACATCAAAATTTTCCACTGGGACAACACAATAACCCACTCTAAATCACAATACCCAACATGACATCACAATAAACCAAAGTACATCACAATGCACACTGTGTCATCATAATGCTCCTCTGTGACATCACATTGCCCCACTTTGACATCACAATGCTCCACTGTGAAATCACAATGTCCACTGTCACATCATAATGCCTCACTGTGACAACACAATGCACCACTCTGACATCACAAATTTCCTCACTGTGAGAACACAATACCCTACTGTGTCATCACAATGGAGACCAGTGACATCAAAATGCCCAATTTGAAATCACAATGCCCACTTAACATGACAATTAAGATGGTGACATCACAATGACACCACTCTCACATTACAATACCAATCTGTGTCATCAAAATTTCCCTCGGTGATATCGCAATACCAAACTGTTACATCAGTATGCCCAATATAACATTACAATACTCCAATGTGACATCACAATGCACACGGTGACATCATAATGCTCCCCTGTGACAACACAGTGCCCTACTGTGACATCACAATGCCCCATTGTGAAATCACAATGTCTATTGTGACATCATAATACCTCACTGTGACAATGCATTGTACCACTCTGAACATCACATAATTCCTCACTGTGACATCTCAATACCCTACTGTGACATCAGAGTGGAGACCAGTGACATCACAATGCCCACTTTGACATCACTATGTCCACTTAACATGACAATTGAGATGGTGAAATCACATAGCCCCATTGTGACATCACAATATGCTTCTGAGTCATCAAAATTTCCCACTGTGACATCTCAGTACGCCACTCTTACATCACAATGCCAAACATGATATCAAAATACTCCAATGTGACATCACAATGCACACTGTGACATCACAATGCCGCACTGTGACATCACAGGGCTCCACTATGACATCACAATGCCCCATTGTGAAATTACAATGTCCACTGTGACATCATAATGCCTCACTGTGACAACACAGTGCACCACTCTAACATCACAAAATTCCCCACTGTGACATCACAATTCCCTACTGTGACATCACAATTTTCCACTGTGACATCACAATACACCACTCTTACATCACAATGCACACTGTGACATCATAAAGCTTCACTGAGACCTCAAAGTGCAAGACTGTGACATCACAGGGCCACACTGTGACATCACAGTGTCCCACAGTGGCATCACAAGGCCCCGTTGTGAAACCACCATGGCCACCTGACATCAAAATAACTCATTGTGACAACCCAAAGCACCACACTGACATCACAAAATTCCACACTGTGACATCACCAAACACCACTGTAACATCACAGTGGAGACGAATGATATCTCAATGCCACCTTTGACATCACAAGGCCCACTTAACATGACAATTAAGATGGTTACATCACAATGCCCCACTGTGAAATCAAAATATGCTTCTGTGTCATCACAGTTTCCCACTGTGACACAAAATACCCCACTCTTACATCACAATACTCCAATGAACATCACAATGCACACTGTGTGATCATAAAGCTCCACTGTGACATCACAGTGCCACACTGTGACATTACAATTTCCCATTGTGAAACAACAATGGCCACTGTGACATCATAATGCCTCACTGTGACAACACAAAGCACCTCACTCACATCACAAAATTCCCTACTGTGACATCACAATATCCCACTGTGACATCACATTGGAGACCTGTGACATCTAAATGCCCGCTTTGACATCAAAATGTCCACTTACCATGAAAATTAACCTGGTGACATCACAATGTCCCACTGTGACATAACAATATGTTTCTGTGTCATCACACTTTCACATTGTGACATCACAATACCCCACTCCTACATCACGATACCCAACATGACATCTAAATACTCCAATTTGACATCACAATGCACACTGTGACAACATAATGCTATAATGTGACATCACAGTGCCCCAAAGTGTCTTCACTATGCCCCATTGTGATATCACAGGGTCCACTGTGACATCATAATGCCTCACTGTGACAACACAATGCACCATTCTGACATCACAAAATTCAACACTGTGACATCACAAAACCACACTGTGATATCACAATGCACCACACTGATATCATAATGACCATTTTGACATCACAATGTCCTCATGACATCACAATGAAGATGGTGACATCACAATGCATCACTGTGACATCACAATATGACTCTGTGTCATCACTATTTCCCACAGTGACATCAAAATACCCCACTCTTACATCACAATGCCAAACATGTCATCACAATACTCCAATGTGACTTTACAATTCATACTGTGACATCATAATGCTCCAGTGTGGCAACACAGTTCACCACTACGACATCACTATGCCCCACTGTGAAATCACAGGGTCCACTGTGACATCATAATGCCTCACTGTGACAACACAATGCACCATTCTGACATCACAAAATTCAACACTGTGACATCAAAAAACCACACTGTGATGTCACAATGCACCACACTGACATCATAATGACCATATTGACATCACAATGTCCTCATGACATCACAATGAAGATGGTGACATCACAATGCCCCAATGTGACATCACAATAAGCTTCTGTGTCATCACAATTTTCCACTGTGACATCACAATACCCCACAATTACATCATAATGACCAACATGACATCACAATACTCCTATGTACATCACAATGCAAACTGTGACATTATAATGTTCCACTGTGACATCACAGTGCCCCACTATGACATCACAATGCCCCACTGTGAAATCACAATGTCCACTGTCACATCATAATGCCTCACTGTGACAACACAATGTGCCACTCTGACATAACAAAATTCCTCACTATGACATCACAATACCCTACTGTGTCATCTCAATGGAGACCAGTGACATCAAAATGCCCAATTTGAAATCACAATGCCCACTTAACATGACAATTAAGATGGTGACATCACAATGACACAACTCTCACATCACAATACCAATCTGTGTCATCAAAATTTCCCACTGTGATATCGCAATACCAAACTGTTACATCACTATGCCCAACATAACATCACAATACTCCAATGTGACATCACAATGCACACTGTGACATCATAATGCTCCCCTGTAACATCACAGTGCCCCACTGTGACATCACAATGCCCCATTGTGAAATCACAATGTCCACTGTGACATCATAATACATAACTGTGACAACACATTGCACCACTCTGACATCACAAAATTCCCCACTGTGACATCTCAATACCCTACTGTAACATCACAATCGAGACCAGTGACATCACAATTCCCACTTTGACATCACAATGTCCACTTAACATGACAATTAAGCTGGTGACATCACAATGCCTCATTGTGACATCACAATATTCTTCTGTGTCATCAGAATTTCCCAATGTGACATCACAGTACCCGACTCTTACATCACAATGCCAAACATTACATCAAAATACTCCAATGTGACATCACAATGCACACTGTGACATCATAATGCTCCACTGTGACATCACAGAGCCCCATTATGACATCACACTGCCACATTGTGAAATCACAATGTCCACTGTGACATCATAATGCCTCACTGTGACAACATAGTGCACCACTTTGACATCACAAAAGTCCCCACTGTGAATTCACAAAACCACACTGTGACATCACAGTGCCCCACTGTGACATCACAATGCCACATTGTGAAATCTCAATGTCTACTGTGACTTCACAACACACTTCTGTGTCATCACAATTTCACATTGTGATATCACAATACCCCACTCTTACATCACAATACCAAACATGACATCTCAATACTCCAATATGACATCAAAATGCACACTGTGATGTCATAATGCAACATTGTGAAATCACAGTTCCCCACTTTGACATCACAATGTCTCATTGTGAAATCACAATGCCCACTCTGACATCGTAATGCCTCAATATAATACTATACTATGACATCACAGTGCCCCAATGTGTCATCACTATACCCCATTGTGAAATCTCAGGGTCCATTGTGACATCATAATGCCTCACTGTGACAACACAATGCACCATTCTGACATCACAAATTTCACCACTGTGACATCACAAAACCACACTGTGATATCACAATGCACCACACTGACATCACAATGCCCATTTTGACATCACAATGTCCTCATAACATCACAATGAAGATGGTGACATCACAATGCCTCACTGTGACATCAAAATAAGTTTCTGTGTCATCACAATTTTCTTTTTTTTAAAATTTTTTTATTGTCCATAATGAGTTACAACATTTAGTGGGCAAACAATGATTTGTTATCCCCAATTCCCCACTGCCCTCCCCTCCCCCCTCAACTGTATAACCTCCTCCATGAGCCGTATGTATCAGTCCTTGTGACAGGGGACCATGGATAGTCTAGTAATCAGCCAGGTTCTCCTGTCCGTACCTCTGGATAGTCTCCCCCAACATGGCTCTCACAATCTTTCCGCCCCCTCTTCCGCATAGTTCCCTGAGTCGTGGTGGATGAGTTATAAGTTTGCTTTTAGGTTGTGAGCTTAGGGGTCTTTGTGTCGAAAAACGTTGGTTTCTGTTCCACTGGCTAATCCTGTGTTGATTTAATGGCTGTAGCTGTGGGCTCCTTGTTCATCTCGTCATTCTCTGTGGAGTTCCATTTGGATCCTCCATTGTATGACTGTGGTGGCCCCTCTCTTGCCAGAATCTCAGCTATAGGCCTACGGTCGGTGGTAGGGTTAGATGAGCCCCAGTACTCTCGCTGCATCCTGAAAGACACAAACACAATCTCCATCGGAGAGTGAGATCAGTGTAGGTTAACAAATATACACAATTTTGGATTACCAGGATTCGATTTTTAGTAGCCTCCCTATCAATTGGTCCCATAGTGCATCTTGTCTTGGGAGCCTAAGAGTATGGGATCTGGTGCCTAAAGCCCTGAATCCCAAGTTCCATACAAGGGGACCCCCTCAATAAGTGGAAAATTGGCTGAATTGAAAGCTGTTGATTGTCTCCCCCAGGCCCAGGCTCCTCCATTACACAAGTGCTCCTTTCTTGGTTCCTGTTCACTCCTATTAGGAGTTGTGTTCAGCCTACTCATATCCACCAATTTTGTTTCCTGTCAGTGGTCTCTGTTTAGTCCAGGTGTCATTGATCATTTTCCCCTGGCGGCCTGTGCAGTGCCTTCCAGCACTACACTAACTGCCTCCTGGGGGCTGGATACCATTCCGGACGTTGAAGGGTTTCTCGATGCTGGTCGATGGCTGTCTGTGGTTTCTTCAGTAACAGGGTTTTGCCTCAGGCCTGGGGAGGGCACTCAAGAGCTCTGACAGAATTCTGTCTTGTTGTTGGATTCTCATGAGTTGCTTTGGTCAACAGCTCAGTGAGGGAAGGAACCAGTGGTTGGAACCAGGGGTTGTCAGGCTGGTCTAATTAATCACAGGCTTAAACTCTGTCCCCTACTACTACTCATGGTCCCTCTTGCCAGGCGAAACAATTTCCCACTGTGACATCACAATACCCCAATCCTGCATCACAATACCCAACATTACATCATTATACTCCAATGTACATCACTATGCAAACTGTCACATCATAATGCTCCCCTGTGACATCAAAAAGTTCCACACTGTGACATCACAAAACCACACTGTGAAATCACAATGCACCACAGTGACATCATAGTGCTCCAATGTGAAATCAAAGTGCCACACTGTGACATCACAATGCCCATTTTGACATCACAATGCCCACATGATATCACAATGAAGATGGTGACATCACAATGCCCATTTTGACATCACAATGCCCACATGATATCACAATGAAGATGGTGACATCACAATGCCCCACTGTGACATCACAATACGATTCTGTGTCATCACAATTTCCCACAGTGACATCACAATACAAACTGTTACATAACAATGCCAAACATGATATCACAATACTCCAATGTGACATCACAATGCACACTGTGACATAATAATGCTCCACTGTGACATCACAGTGCACACTGTGACATCACAATGCCCCATTGTGAAATCACAATGCCAACAGTGACATCATAATGCCTCACTGTGACAACACAATGAACAACTCTGACCTGACAAAATTCCCCACTTTGACATCACAATACCCCACTGTGACATCAAAATGGAGACCAGTGATAGAACAATGCCCACTTTGATATCACAATTCCCAATAAACATGACATTTAAGATGGTGACATCACAATGCCCCACGCTGATATCACAATACGCTTCTGTGTCATCAAAATTTCCCACTGTGACATCACAATACCCCACTATTACATCACAAAACCTAACATGACATCTCAATACTGAAATGTGACATCACAATGCACACTGTGACATCACAGTGGAGACCAGTGACATCACAATGCCCTCTTTGACATCACAATGTCCACTTACCATGACAATTAACATATACATTACAATGCACACTGTGACATCATAATGATCCACTGTAACATCACAGTGTCACACTGTGACATCACAATGGAGACCAGTGTCATCACAATGCCCCCTTTGACATCACAAGGCCCACATGACATCACAATGAAGATGGTGACATACCAATGCCACACTGTGACATCACAATACCCTTCTGTGTCATCACAATTTCCCACTGTGACAATACAGTACCCAAATCTTACATCAAAAGACCGAACAAGACATCACAATACTACAATGTGACATCCCAATGCACACTGTGACAACATAATGCACCCCTGTTACACCACAGTGCCCCACAGTGACATCACAATGCCCCATTTTGAAATCACAATGTCCACTGTGACATCATAATGCCTGACTGTGACAACACAATGCACCATTCTGACATCACAAAATTCACCACTGTCACATCACAAAACCACACTGTGATATCACAATGCACCACACTGACATCACAATGACCATTTTGACATCACAATGTCCTCATGACAGCACAATGAAGATGGTGACATCACAATGCCCCACTGTGACATAACAATAAGCTTCTGTTTCATCACAGTTTTCCACTGTGGCATCACAATACCCCACAATTACATCACAATACCCAACATGGCATCACAATACTGCAATGTACATCACAGTGCACACTGTGACATCATAATGCTATACTGTGACATCACAGTGCCCCAATATGTCATCACTATACCCCATTGTGAAATCACATGGTCCACTGTGACATCATAATGCCTCACTGTGACAACACAATGCACCATTCTGACATCACAAAATTTACCACTATGACATCACAAAACCAGACTGTGATATCACAATGCACCACACTGACATCACAATGACCATTTTGACATCACAATGTCCTCATGACAGCACAATGAAGATGGTGACATCACAATGCCCCACTGTGACATAACAATAAGCTTCTGTGTCATCACAATTTTCCACTGTGGCATCACAATACCCCACAATTACATCACAATACCCAACATGATATCACAATACTCCAATGTACATCACAGTGCACACTGTGACATTATAATACTCCACTGTGAAATCACAGTACCCCACAGTGACATCACAATGCCCCACTGTGAAATCACAATGTCCACTGTCACATCATAATGACTCACTGTGACAACACAATGCGCCACTCTGACATCACAAAATTCCTCACTGTGACATCACAATACTCTATTGTGTCATCACATTGGAGACCAGTGACAACAAAATGCCCAATTTGAAATAAAAATTCCCCCTTAACATGACAATTAAGATGGTGACATCACAATGATCCACTCTCACATCACAATACCAATCTGTGTCATCAAAATTTCCCACTGTGATATCGCAATACCAAACTGTTACATCACTATGCCCAACATAACATCACAATACTCCAATGTGACATCACAATGCATACTGTGACATCATAATGCTATACTGTGACATCACAGTGCCCCACTGTGACATCACAATGCCCCATTGTGAAATCACAATGTCCACTGTGACATCATAATACCTCACTGTGACAACACATTTCACCACTCTGACATCACAAAATTCCCCACTGTGACAACTCAATACCCTACTGTGACATCACAATGGAGATCAGTGATATAACAATGCCCACTTTGATATCACAATGTCCACTTACCATGACAATTAACCTGATAACATCACAATGTCCCACTGTGACATCACAACACATTTCTGTGTCATCACAATTTCACATTGTGGTATCACAATATCCCACTCTTACATCACAATACCCAACATGATATCTCAATACTCCAATGTGACATCACAATGCACACTGTGACATCATAATGCTCCCCTGTGAAATCACAGTTCCCCACTGTGACATCACAATGCCCCATTGTGAAAACACAATGTCCACTGTGACATCATAATGCCTCAATGTGACAAAACAATGCACAACTCTGACATCACAAAGTTCCACACTGTGATATCACAAAACCCCTCTGTGACATCACAATGCACCACAATGCCATCACAATGCCCATTTTGCCCTCACAAGGCCCACATGATATCACAATGAAGATGGTGACATACAATGGCGCACTGTGTCATCACAATACCATTCTGTGTCATCACAATTTCCCACTGTGACATCACAATACCCAACTCTTACATCACAAGACCAAACATGACATCACAATACTCCAATGTGACATCACAATTCACACTGTGACATCATAATGCTGCACTGTAACATCACAGTGCCCCACTGTGAAATCACAATACCCTATTTTGAAATCACAATGTCCAGTGTGACATTATAATGCCTCAATGTGACAACACAATGCACCACTCTGACATCACAAAATTCCCCACTGTGACATCAAAATACCATACTGTGACATCACAATTTCACACTGTGTCATCACAATATACCACTCTTACATCACGATACCCAACATGACATCACAATACTCCAATGTACATTACAATGCACACTGTGACATCATAAAGCTCCACTGTGACATCACAGTGCCACACTGTGATATCACAGTGCCACACTGTGACATCACAGTGCCACACTGTGACATCACAGTTTCCAACTGTGACATCATAATACGTTTCTGTGTCATCACAATTTCACATTTTGACATCACAATACCCCACTCTTTCATCACAAAACCCAACATGACACCTCAATACTCCAATTTGACATCACAATGCACACTGTGACATCATAATGCTACACTGTGACAGCACAGTGCCCCAATGTGTCATCACTATGCCCCATTGTGAAATCACTGGGTCCACTGTGACATCATAATGCCTCACTGGGACAACACAATGCACCATTCTGACATCACAAAATTCAACACTGTGACATTACAAAACCACACTGTGATGTCACAATGCACCACACTGACATCACAATGCCCATTTTAACATCACAATGTCCTCAGGACATCACAATTAATATAATGACATCACAATGCCCCACTGTGATATCACAATAAGCTTCTGTGTCATCATAATTTTAAACTGTGACATCACAATACCCCACAATTACATCACAATGCCCAACATGACATCACAATCATCCAATGTACATCACAATGCACACTGTGACATTATAATGCTCCACTGTGACATCACAGTGCCCCACTGTGAAATCACAATGCCCCACTATGAAATCACAATAAGCTTCTGTGTCATCACAATTTTCCACTGTGACATAACCATACCCCACTCTTACATCACAATACCAAACATGACATCACAATACTCCAATGTACATCACAAAGCACACTGTGACATCATAATGCTCAGCTGTGACATCACAGTGCCCCACTGTGACATCACAATGCCCAATGTGAAATCACAATGTCCACTGTCACATCATAATGCCTCACTGGGTCAACACAGTGCACCACTCTGACATCACAAAATTCCCCTTGTGACATCACAAAACCACATTGTTGCAGCGAGCTCCTCAACCAGCGAGGAAGAACAACCACCACTGGAGGATTCTTCTCAAATCACACTTTATTGGAGAGCCTTTTGATTGAAGGGAGAGCAGGAAGCGAGGGGGGCCCCGAGCGCTAGAAGTCAGCTGCTTATATAGGGATTAAAGACACGGGTCGCCCCATGATTGGCTGATACCAACTTGCCACCACCAGGCACTACGAGATTGGCTAGGGACAGTTATATAACTTGCACATGCACAGAGCCAAAGGCACGTCTTTCTCAAAGCATTGCCTAATATGGAGTTGTTTACCACTTAGCTGCAAGGAATTGGGCGCCATCTTGTAATGGCGATCGTCCCGGCTCCCTGCAGTTCCCCCTTTTAGTTTATGTTGGCAACAGCATCTCATACCCAGAATAACAGCACTATGCCAGGCCACAAGTTTTTATCCAATCCGGTCCCCAATAGAATTATAACTATCTATATTATGTTTAGTCCAACTTTAAGGATTCCATAGTCTTACCAACTTTAAATTTTGTAAAATCAAAACAAGTTACAAAATTTTAACATAGCAACATAACATAACAGAGCAAACATTTGGAACTGCTATGAGGCATAACAAGGAAAGACTGGGCCAAGGCAAACTCAACAACCA
>PVHP010054471.1:0-10447 GCA_004024765.1 Zapus hudsonius | reverse complement strand
CCAAGATGTTAAGTCAGTTTTATCGTCAGCTCCAGGTCACTGGGATGAACTTACAAATCAGACACATTTTATATGAGGAAGGGTTTAATTCAGTTTACAGATCCAAGGTGGAAGCCTGTTCAATGACAGAAGAAGCAGCCTCCCATTCATAAATCCAAGCAAGAGAGACACCAAAGAGCCAGCATCACAAGTAAGCACAAAACCAACAGCAAAATAGCAGTGAACAGGCATCCAGCAGTAGGGACCCAGGAAAAACACAGACTGTTGGTCTCTTACACCTTTGGACTGTAAAATAAGACCAACACACCTTGGGGTCTGAACCCAGCATCCATCCTCCAGTGAACCGTCTTCTGGCCAGGAGGATGGAAATCCAAGTTACAAGACTTAGTAAAACCTCTGAGCCTACTGGGGACACACAGCACAGATATAGAAGTACCAGGACAGTTTAGGGGTAACCGGGCCTACCCCAAAATAAAAGACATTCCTTGAGCCTGCAAGGGAAAATCTGGATCTTTCCCCCTTATCTCTTTCTGCCTAAAGAAATCCCTGGACTCCACTATGCTAGAGGCCAGAAACACCAAAAGGGTTTTGTCTTTTTCTTATCTTTTATTCCTGGAAGGACTTCTCCCTTTCCTAGAAGTGATAATGACACTTTCCAAGAAAGATGATTCCAATTCCTAGAGGATTAAGATTCATGGAAATACTATCTTTTTCCCAGAAAACCTGACACCCACGCCTACCCAAAAGCACCTAGAAAACTAGTATTAACCAATTCAAACACATCCAGGAAATCTTATGAAAGAGGCTTATCGGTGGCCCAGAGGCCTGCTCCACAGGAGGGAATACATGTCTGGTACTGCAGACCTACTCAAAAGCCTATAGTGGGTGAGGTCATATGCCCTGGGGAGTAACACCTTCTGTTTTCTGGCTAAATGCATACATTATGTATACCAAACTGCCTTCTAAGAAACTGTTTTTCTTTAATGAGCATACCCATTGTGATGGTTAGGTTTGTTGTCAACTTAGATCTTTTAAATTATCTTGGGAGGATGTTTACAGGAAGGCAGCCTCTCAGCAAGGGGAAGGATGTAAAGAAGCTCAAAAAAGCTAGACGTAAACATCCTTTCCTGTGTGGGCAGGTCAGAAAGTAAATTCTAGAGACTCAGGGAGCCATTAAGTCTGGGGAAGAATTGTAAGACCCCATCCTAAGGCTATAGAAAGGGGAAGAATTTCTCTCCTTGGCTCTCCTACCTGTTTGCTCTTCCCTGTTCTCTGTGTGGTATAGGTCATGTTTTTTCCTCTCTTCTTGGACCTGTGAAAAAAGGACCAGCCTATTGAGCTGTTACGTAACTTCCACTCAATCTATAGTTTTAATAAAAACTTTCCTCCCTCAAATTGTGCCAGGAAGAACAGAAAGATGAAGTTTGCCAACTCTTTGGAAAGGAAATTGTTGAAAGAAAGGAATCTGCTCTTCAAAGTCACTTCTATTTTGTTCCTGAATTAAGAACACCGGTGTGTCCTGCATACCAGGTATTGATACTAGAAGTATGAGGAATGCATGCATGGAGTGAGTCGTTGTTGTTTCTAAGAGAAGGGACCTGAAGTTGATGTGGGCAGTCCCTGGCCACTCTGGCTGGGTAGGAGCAAGCCCAGGGAGGCATGGCCGGCCGCTGGGCACAAGCAGCACAAAGCAGGGTGGGCTTCTGTTCTTGCGCTTCTGTTCTTGGCCACCGGTCATTTGTCCCAGGTCAGCTTTGGCATTCCCAGCTGTTGGCTGGGAGGGTTTGCACAGGCCAGGACTGCCGGCTGGTGGGTGAGGTCTGCCTCACCTCTTGTTTGTCCCAGGCAGCTGCAGAGTTCTTTAGGCGGTGGCAGTGATGGCGGCATCGGTCGCAGACCCGGGCAGCCATGGTGGCATGCCTGTGGGCCTGAGAATCCCCAGGAGTGTTATAGCTCTGGAGCATGGCTTACTGTGTGTTCAGCTCAGTAATGGGCGAAGATACCCTGGGGGGAATGAGGTGAAAATATTTCCTTTTTATTGTAGGAACACAGTTGGTTATATAGGAAAAATGAGGAGGGAGGGGAAGAAATGGCAAGGGAGATTGGCAGTGATCAGCAACCTGTGAATGCCTGCTTTGCATGTCGATGTGAGCTTAGACTCATATCAGATGGTGGGGGCAGAGGAACTGTCACTGTCCAGGCACAGCCGGGGTGAGAATCTGGATTCATTGTTGCTTGCTTAGAGAGCCTGGAGTGTTTAGGGTTAAGGATGGAGCTGGCAAAACACCTACTGGGTTTACTGGGGTTTCAAACCTGTTCTCAAGCACCCTCCCTTAACCCTTTGTCCTCTGTGTCCCATTTAGCAATACCAACAAGTCAGGAAGTGCACATGGTTCCAGGAGCCGCTGCTGAGATTGGGTATTTGGAACAGGGTGTGATGTCCCTGATTGGCAAGTGAAGCCATTGGAAGATGGACTGTGGTTTGCAATGGAGTCCTGAAGATGTTTTAGACATAGCAGGGCTTTGCAAGGGCTACCATGGAGTGCTATTGGCTAGGGATGGAAGGTTTTCCCCGCTACTCAACCAAGCTGGAGGGTCAGAATCAGAAAATCCGGAGACTGTCAGTCCCTGGTTGTGTCATGGGACTTAAACTGCAGATGTGGATGTTTGCTGATGTTTGTTGCATTTACATTGGCCCAGTCTTTCCTTGTTATGCCTCATAGCAGTTGGAAATGTTTGCTTTGTGCCAATATATGTTAAAAGCATGTAACTTGATTTGGTTTACAAAACTCACAGTTCAGGGACCTTATCTTATGTTGGGGGGAGATTACATGTCTGTGGTTGTATGTGGGAGAGTTATATAATTGTAGGCAGAATTAAGCATGATATAAGGAGATAATATGGGTTGATGACAAGTTGATGAGGGGTGGATTTGTGATGTTTAGATTTGTTGTCAACTTAGATGTTTTTAATTAACTTGGGTGGGTCTCTGAGGATGTTTATAGGAAGGCAGCCTCTCAGCAATGGAAGGATATAAAGAAGTTTAAAGCAGCTAGTAGTAAACATCCTTTCCTTGGTGGGCAGTGCAGGAAGGAAATTCCAGAGACTCAGGAAGCCATAAAATCTGGGGAACGATTCTAAGAACCCACCCTAAGGCTATAGAAAGGGGAAGAAATTCTCTCAATGTCTCCCCTACCTGTTTGCTCTTTCCTGTACTGTGTGTGGTGTAGGTAATGGGTTTTTCCTCTCTGCTTGGATTTGTGATTGAGGACCAGCATCTTTCACTTTTATAGAACTTCCCCTCAATCTATACTTTCAATAAATACTTTCCTCCCCCAAATTGTGCCTAGTTTGGAGGGTCATCTCAGTGGCATGTGGGTGACTAAATCACCCATATAATACTACTACTCTCATTTTGACATGAGAAACTTCTCTTTTTCAGATGGCAGTGACAACTGGGGCAACACAAAAGACAACATAGTGCTGAGAAGTGGCAGTGGAGTGTTCACCACTGGGACACCTCTAACACTCTTCCAGAGGCTCAGGGTCTATTACAGAAGAGGTGATAGAAAGACTTTAAGTGCCAAAAGAAGGACTTCTTGTGGTGCAAACTTCCAGACACAAAGTGGAGTTGATATTCATGACTGCGCAATGCCTGAAAATACCTACAGAAAATTTGGAGGGAAAGTAATATGTCACCAAAACAAAACAGAGACTAAGAGGGGGAAGATATATGGGGGAGAGTAGGGAGGCAATCATAATGGTTTATGGTCTATAATTATGGAATATATCAAAAAGTTTTTATTAAAGACCCCAATCTGGATCTCTGGGGGGATTCTTATTTCCAGAAATGCCCTCCTTCCTCTTGGGCAAGAACTCTGTCCACTTTCTTTCTCTTAAACTCAGGACTCTGCTGAGGTACATGTGCTTCATGGAGAATGGGACAGAGAAGATATAGATGACACCTAATGTCAATGCCAATATGGATCTATAAGGACTAAGAATTTTCTCCCACCTGCCATCTGAGGCTGGATAATCGATCGAGTTCACTGAAAAGGAAGAAAAGGGACACAAATTTATTAATATATGAGCATAAGGGAGTCATATGTGGGGTATTATTATTGAAATCTTAGCACACTGCCCTGATCAGTCATTAGCAATAAAATATAGAGTTCACATAGATGCAGAGCATGTCCCTCTATATTGATGAAGAATAGACAGAATTTTGCGAGGCAGCTGAGGATATACAAGTGTGAAACTCAGAAAAAAAAATCCAGATGGTTCTTATTCATATACCCACTTCTTAGGGGAGAGAAAAGTGACAGTGTACCAAATTTAGAACCAAGTAAATGTTTTTAGAGAGGAGGAGATGTGATGCCAATTCTAATCTTACCTTTTGTTAATCAGAGAGAACTTCTTGAATTTAATATATCAAAGTGCTATATTTTGGGGCATTGTTTTTGGAGTCTAAAACATTATTCTGAACAGTTCTTAGCTAAAAGCAGGAAACATCATTGATTGGACAGGGGGAGAAAGTTTCCTTATCGCTTTTATCCTAATGGAGTGCTCCATCCCTAGGTACCTGATTATGAAGATATAGCTAATATTTAAAGCCGCCTGGACACAGTTTTCATGGGAACTGGTATGACCCACTCAACCCCATGACAGTAAAACCTCCCTAGCCATTAACATTTGATTTTCAGTACCAGGCATGAATTCCCTCCCATTTAGTAGGCCTCAAGCCCAGTCAGAGAGCAGTTGTTTTCACCTTAGGTGACATGCCACTGGTGTACCAGTTTGCACATTTTGCTTGGCTGGCCTGCCATAAAGCTTTCAGGGTCCATTGCTAGTTAAGATATTGGATGAGTGTTCTACTCCAACAGGCTACATATCTCTTTCCAGCACCCTGACAGCCAATTAACAGGGAAGAAGTTGGCAGCTCAGCTCCAACTTGATTTCTTAATTATATAAGCATGCGATGTCTTCAGTAATAGGGTTTCCCTATCTAGTTCTAGTGGCAATCAAGAGCCTTAGCAATAAACATGTTTGGAGGGCATCAAGGAACTCCCTGACAAACAACTCATTGGAAGGTACCCCACTCCTAGCACTGAAATTTTTTGTATCAAATTGCTTTTAATGAGAATATTGTTTTTGTGAATTTTTGACCTGTGTGAGTCTACCCAGCACTACAAATAATGCTACTGATTAAGGGAAGTGTGTCCAGAAATATCCATACTTGACTTAGTGATACACTCTTGTCATGCACAGACTTCAAGCTGAAGAAAAGCACAGCCCTGTTACTAAGCAGAAATTGCAAAAAAAAAAAAATCCTCATAATGTTTTAAGTAAATTCACAATCTTTTCTTGTACTGAAGCCTGGCTATAGTCCATTCCTAAGGTTGATTCTAGTACACTACGATCTAAATACACTCTAATTTCTCCCAAATTGAAGAACAACAGGATCGGTGTGCTTTGGTGTGGTTTTGGCATTACTGAAGCAGACTCTTCTAAGGTTCAACTGTTTCATCTGGAATAACTAGTTTCCTTCTTATTTTAGAAAACAACCTCTGTGATTTAAATGTTTTGGTTTGAAGCATTTATTGCTTCCTTGAGACACAGTTCATGAGCCATGAGGAAACAACTTGGGAGTATGAGCCAGTGGGAGAGTGTTTGCTTGGCATATTAGAGACTCTGATTTCATCCCCAGCACAGAAATAAAGAAGAAAGGAAAGGAAGAGAGCGGGAGCAGGAAGAAGAGGAGGGGAGGGAAGAAGGGAGGGAGGTAGAGAGAGAGGGAAGGAGACTGGTTTCATACTTTCTTCCTATGCTACAGACATGGCTTAGCAGTTAAGGTATTTTCCTGAAAAGCAGGAGGAACCAAGTTCGATCTCTAGGATCCACATCAAGCCAGATATACAAGGTGGTACATGTGTCTCGAGTTCCTATGCATCCACTTCAGGATACCAGGTGAACCCATTCTCTCTCTCTCTTATCTCTCTCTCTCTCTCTCTCTCTCTCTCTCTCTCTCTCTGTTTTCAAATAAATAAAATATTTTAGGGCTGAAGAGATGGCTTAGCGGCTAAGACGTTTGCCTGCAATGCAGAAGGACCAGAGTTTGATTCTCCAGTGCCCATATACAGCCAGATGCACAAGAGGGTGCATGTGTCTGGAGTTCAAGTTCATTTGCAGTGGCTTGGAGGCCCTGTTGCGCCCATATTCTCTGCCTGCCCCCCTCTTTCTCTCTCTCTCAAATAAACAAAATATTTAAAAAATATTTTAAAAAACTTTCTTCTTTATATCTCAGGTTATAATTTGTTTTTGTTTTTCAGGTAGGGTCTCACTGTAGCCCAGACTGACCTCGAACTCACTATGCAGTCTGAGGGTGACATCCAACTCACAGCAATCCTCTTATCTCTGTCTCCTCTGTGCTGGGATTACAGGCTTTTAACACTATGCTTGTATGAGATTATAGATACTTTAATGTGATCAAAATTAAACATTATAAGCTGGTATTATTGAGACATAGTTTACTAAAACCTCTTAAAGTGTTTTATTATATTAATAAGACAACATCACTAATTTCAGAATTTTTTTTTGCAAGAGAGAGTGAGGATGGGGAAAGAGAGAATGAGCATACCTCATTCTCCAGACACTGCAAACAAGCTCCCGATGCATGTGCCACTGTATGCATCCAGCTTTATAAGGGACCTAGGGAATCAAACCTGGGTTGTTAGTCTTTGCAGGTAAGTACCTTAACCACTGGCCCATCTCTCCAGCCCAAATTTCAGAATATATATATGACCTTCAAATGCAACTTTATTAAAAATTCCTCAGAATCCTCATGACCACTAATCTACTTTCTCTTTTCATGGGTTAAATTTCTCTAGACATTTTTTATCAGTGGACTTACATGAATTAATTAATTAAATAATTAATTACATTATCAGTGGAATTATAGAATTACATGACTTACCTGTTTCAATTTGGAAATTTGTTTTCCAGGGTCATCCCTGGAAAATTTGAATCTGTGCTTTTCTCTTCAATGATGTTTGATATGAAACATAGCCAGTCCTTAGGAGACCAACAATGAAGATCATGAGTTGAACCTAGTTTTATAGTGACTTCAGGGCAGCTTGGGCTGCAATGAGACACAGGAAGAAGTGGAGAACCTTGAGTTGATCACAGGGTAGACAAGGATAATGTTTACATTACAGATCCCCACCATTCCTCTTTGATGACTACTGGTTTCTGGTGAGAACATGGTAAAGCTCTAGTGATTCATAACCATGTCAAGTACATGTTCCCTCTGAGCCATCACCCACTTCCAGCCAATGACACTCCAAGTGATTCCACGAGGAAAGATTCTCCTCTCAAAGAGCTGATGATTAACAGTCCCTACTTGCTGTGCTTTTGACATTGCTACTTGTGTAAAAGTCACCTGTTCCTCGACAGTGGGCTATGAGGGCCTCTAATTACACAGAGTGGTATCACTGAGCTAGATGTGCCAGTTTGATCCATATCTCCCCCATAGACTCATGTGTTGAGAATGCTGATCCCCAGCTGATGGCAGTTTGGGAATTGGAACCCTGTTGGAGGTATGTTGATGGAGGTGGGCTTATGGGGGTTCTAACCAGCTTCCCCTTGTCAGAGTTTGGCACAATCTACTTCTGCTTTGGTCCACCTGATGTTGGCCTGGAGGTGATATCCACCCTCTGATCATGCTGTCCTTTTCCCTACCATAATGAAGCTTCCCCTTGAGTCTCTAAGCCAAAATAAACACTTTCCTTCCTTCCATCCGCTGGTTTTGGTCAAGTGCTTTCTGCAGGAAAGAGAAGCTGACCCCAACACAAGGTAGGTAGGTAGCTAATTGAAGTGCTCAGGGCCCTGAAAAGTTACTGGGCATCAGCACATTTTTGTCCTCAGAAAATTTCCTTTAGGGTGTCACATGCCTGTTTCAAAACAAATATTTGTATTTATTTGCCAGAAAACAGAGAGAAAGACCGGAAGGGAGGGATGGAGGGAGGGAAAGAGAGGGAGAGAGAGAGAGAGAGAGAGAGAGAGAGAGAGAGAGAGAGAGAGAGAGAATATGGGTGCACCAGGGCCTCTTGTGGTGGCAAGTGAAATCCAGATGCATGCTCCACTTTGTGTATCTGGCTTTTTGTGGATACAGGGTTAGGGTTAGGGTTAGGAGACATGGGAGTTGTCAGGCTTTGCAAGCAAGTGACTTTAACTGCTACATCACGTCCCAACTCCAGATTCCAATCTATCAAACACCTCTGAGAATCACACCTCACATTTTTTGGGAAATCCCTTGCATACCTTAAGCATATTTGCAAGTGAGGGACATGGATTACATCTCTCTTAGGATTTCTTAGGAAGACATTTCAGGAAGGGTTGGTATTCAGAGACCTGGGACATTTCAGTGGTTGTTGTTTAATATCAGAGATCTCTGTCACTCTGTGTTTGGCTTGAATCTCCACAAATTAGGAAAAAGGAAACTTTTCACATGACCATAAGTTTTTTTTTCGCCACAGTAGAAAACATCTTCAAGCAGGCACATTGTGTTTGAAAGGCTAGGGAGGAGAAGATAACAGTGGAAGTCATCCAACAAAGAAATATGTTGTAGTAGGGCAAGCATCCCCAAAGAAAGTTAGGCAGACAAACAAAGCTGGGATGTCAACAGAGGGAAGGAATAAGGCTCAACTCCATGAGTCATTTGGGAATTGAGAGATAAATGGAAGTGAAAATCTATTTTATTGGTCCCATCAGTTTGGAAAATTAATGCATGGTGATATCAGTATAGGCAGGTGATAATTAATTGGGGACCCTCACTGAGCCAGTATAGAACATGAATCAGGGTCTGAGTATAATAATTTAAAGGGCAAGATTTTGTTTTTGTTTTGTTATTTCATGGTAGCATCTCCCTCTAGCCCAGCATGACCTGGAATTCACTTTGAAGTTTCAGGGTAGCTAGAACTCACTCCTAACTTGGTCTCCTGATTGCTGGGATTAAAGGTGTGTGCCACCAAACACTATTTTAAAAGGCAATTTTATGATATCTATTAAAATATAAAATGTGTGTAAGGGTGGAAGAGGATTCTCTTTGGCCTTACTGTCCACTCCAAGATTTGACCATTTCAGTGTATAAAAAGCTGACATAAAAACAAGAAAAAAAAGCACACCAAATAATTAACATCCATGCAAAAAGGAGGAGTCATTCAAAGTATAAAACCCCAGATAGTCAAAACTTAAACAGTATTCTAAGAAAACGGAAGAACTTGGGACTTGTTGTTTCAGGGTTGGGGTGGTGATATGATCACAGGAAGGGACAGAGAACTAGGGGTTTTGAGGGAGATAGAGTCCATGGAAATATCCTATGGCTTAGACATCGAATGTCCCCTAAAGGCTTATTTGTTACAAGCTTCATCCCTGGCCTGGCCACATGATATGCTCTGTAGGCTGTATAGATCTTGAGCTGAGAAAGAGTGGCAGGTCCTTAGGTAATTGGGGACATGTCCCAAAAGATGATTGTGGGACCACAGCCCACATTCTTTCTCTTTGCTTCCTGCCTGATAAGGGGTTTGCTCTGTCACACAGTTCTGCCATGATGGAGTGGCATATAAACACAAATTTACTTGTTAGAGTTCCTGACATAGGGATATCATCTAAAGTAAGGCTGTCAGCACAGTCAGTAATCAGTTGGCAGGCCCCCATAAGTGAATCACAGAGGAGGCCATTGGGATTTTGCAGTAAGGCCCTGCTATCTTCTGCAGACAATTAATCCCACTTTGAGAGACAGCTCTTGGCTTACTATTCGGCCTTAGTGGAAACTGAACTTTGACAATGGGTCATCTGGTTACTATGTGAACTGAGCTGCCCTTTATATGCTGGATGTTATCTGACCCACCAGGCCATAAAGTTTGCTATGCACAGCAACAGTCCATCATCAAGTGGAAGTGGTATATATGTGCCTGGGCCTGAGCACGCCCTGAAGGCACAAGTAAGCTACATGTGGAAGTTGCCCAAATGCCTATGGTTGCTACTCCTGTTAAGATGCATTCTGTCCCGCAGCATGTGCCTATGGCATCATGGGGTGTGCCCTATGATAAATGACTGAGGAGGAGAAAACTAAGGCATGGTTCGCAGATGGTGCAGCATGTTTTGCTGGTACCTCCCAGAATTGGACAGCATTACAGCCTGTTTCTGGGACATCTCTAAAGGACTGTGGTGAAGGGAAATCTTTACAATGTGCAGCACTTTGGGTAGTCCACATGGTTGTGCATTTTGTATGGAAGGAAAAATGGCCAGATGTGTGGCTGCCATTTGTGGCATGAATACTGATTCGTGGGCCATGGCTGAAGATTTGGCTGGGTTGTCTGGGACTTGGAAAGAGAACCGTTGGAAAATTGGTGAGAAAGGCATTTGGGAGAGAACTCTGTGTTTAGAC
>PVHP010054470.1:0-10373 GCA_004024765.1 Zapus hudsonius | reverse complement strand
CTTTCTGTCTCTCTTCTCTCTATCTCTCTCTGCTTGCAAATAAATAAGTAAAAATATTTTTTAAAAAATATTTGATCAGATGTACTAATAAAATGAATGGTCTAAAATGTGCTGAAGTATTTTAAGTTAAAAAATTAAGAAAGCATATTGAAGACTGCTGATCAGCATATATGACTCAAGATGATCTCCAAGTTGCTTGGTCTGCCTATCATGTTCCTGATCTTCAACTTCTGTTTAAAGAGACACTAAAATGATATTTAAATTGGGACAATTATGAGGTTGAGTTCATCATTTCCATGGTTTCTTCTCTGTAGAATGTCTGAACTACATTTCAAACAAATTTAAAATCTTATGGTGACAGTTTTAAGATCAATTCATGATGAGGATGAAAAATGAAACTTAGAGACAAGTTCAAGATGGCTGACTAGCCTTAATACTCACCACCATGACTCAGGGAACTGAGCGGAAGAGGAGGCAGAAAGATTGTGAGAGCCGTGGTGGGGGAGACTATCAGAGGCATGGCACCCCTCAGTAACAACACACTTGGGCCAGGAGACTCCGGCTGAATACTAGGCTATCCATGTTCCCCTACCACAAAGACTGATCCAGACGGCCCAAGGAGGAGGATATCCAGCTGACTGGGGATGGGGGGGGCCATGAGGAATTAGGGATAATAACTCATTGTTGGCCTACTAAACAATGTAACTCATTATGGACAATAAAAAAAAAGATGGCTGACTAGCAGCCACACTGTGTCACTCAGGGAAGAAGGGTCAGATTTCCAGCGGTAATCCAGGTTGTGGACACAAGCTATGGCCATGCTCATAGCTCCAGACACTGCCCGGCAATGGATCCTCAGACTGGAAGCCACCATCAAGGATCAGCACTCGCCAGAGGCAGTGAGATGTCCAGCTGGAGCCCAGGCTGCAGGACCTACTTGAGTGGCCTCAGCCCACCCATGGCATGTGGCTTTCCCACCCAGCTGCCAGCTTCCTTCCTTTAATTTCCCTGCTCCCGGCCTCCTTGTCTTTTTCCTTTTTTATTTTTTATTTTTTCGCCCGCAGACCCACGGCTTTCCTTGTGTTTTTCCCAGCTCTGGGCCTTTGTGTTGCTTTTTCTAATTCTTCTACTTTCTCCTTCCTCCACAGTATTTTCCCACCACCGACATGTGGCTTTCCAGCCTGGCTGTCACAGGCCCCCCTTGTGATTTTTCCCCTGGACTTGCCCCCGCCACATTTTTTTTTTCTCTTCCCTTTTCTTTTTTTTTTTCTTCCTCCTTGGTTTTTCCTGGCCGCCAAACCCTGCGACTTCCTTGAGCAATGGTACCCTGCAACTTCCCCAGCACTGGCTTCCCATGGTTTACCCACCTGCCTACCAGTGCCCGGCTTCCCTGCCCGCCTACCCTCATGGCTTCCCCAGCGAGGCTCCCCATGGTTTTCCTACCCGCCAACCCCCACAGCTTCCCCAAGAACTGGTCCCCGAATTATCCTTGAATGCTGGTTTGTGTGTTTTCCCCATTCATCTGCCAGCTCTTGCGGTTTTCCCGTTGGCTGGTTCCCCTGGTTTCCCCACACCATAACTAGTCCCTGGGTGGCCCGTGACAGACTGCTGACTCCTTCCCCTGTCTTACCTCATGCCCTTGGGACCCACCCCAGCAGGCTACATAGGACTCAACACCCCACCCATGTCAACACTAGCGAAATGCAGACATCTTAAAGGCATCCCACCAATGACCCCAAGTGGAATCAGAATGGGCAGACTTCTAAGCAAGAATATTACACCAGCTAAGGAAATCATGCCAAATGACAATAAAGATACTACAAAAGAGAAAGAGCAGATGCAGGCACAGGATGACACGATACTAAACCCCAATCATACTGTCACAGATCCTAAGGAGAACTTCATGTTGATCATGGAAAGAGTACAAAGTCAGCTCACACGTTTTTCCACCAGGCTTAATATAGTATAGGAGAATCAAATGAACTTAAGAAGGGAAATGATGGAACTAAATACAAACCAGAAAACTGAAGATATGAAGAATCAACTATCCAAATTAAGCAAAGACATGTGCAAATATAAGAATGAGTATCAGGAAGTAGTAATTAAATAAAACCTTGATATGAAAACATCTCAACAGGATGATAAAAGTAACACAAAAATAAGTTTCAGAAAATAAAAATCATATTTAAGTAATAAGAACCTCCTTAGAATCTCTCACCAACAGACTCAATAATTGGGAAAACAGAACCTCAGACGTGGAAGACAAAGCAGAGGAGAATCTGAGGGAAATCAGAAATTTTGTTTTTTTAAAGTCTCCTACTATGATGGTGTTGGCATCTATATTTGTATTGCTTTTGAGTAATCTATGCTTTATGAACTGAGGAGCCCTTATATTTGGTTCATATATATTTAGTATAGGGATGTCTTCTTGGATTGTTCCCTTGACGAGTAGCAAGTGTCCATTATTATCCTTTTTTATTGATTTCAGCTTAAAGTCTATTTTGTTAGATATTAGAGTCACTACACATGCTTTTTTATTATTCCCATATGCTTGGAAAATTATTTTCCATCCTTTTACCCTCAGTAGGTTGCTGTCTTTAGCGATAAGGTGCATTTCTTGAAGGCTACGGATGAAAGGGTCCATTGTTCTAATCCACCCTGTTATTGTGTGTCTTTTTATAGGAGAGTTAAGCCCATTTACATTCCAAGTTATAACTGTGAGTTTTGCTTTAAACCCTGCCGTGTTGGAGAAAATAATGGAGGTTCGTATCTGAGCTGTTGTTTTTATCTCTTTGGTGTTACCTTGCTTGTTCTCTGTTCCTTTCCTGAGGAAGATTCTACATGAGATATCTCATGCAGCTGAGACAAGCATCCAACTTTAACACTCCACTGTCATCCATGGACAGATCTTCAAAACAAAAGACAAGCAGGAAAATAAAGATGCTCAACAGCACTATAGACAAGCTAGGAATAACAGACATTTTCAGAAGATTCCACCCCAAGGATACAGATTACACATTCTTCTCAGCAGCACATGGAAATTTCTCCAAAATTGACCATGTACTAGGACATAAATCTTACCTCAACAAATTTAGGAAGATCAATGTAATCCCCTGCATCATATCAGACAACAATGCATTAAAGCTAGAAATCAACAATGGGGGAAGATCCAAAAATGTCAACAAATACTGGTGTCTAAACAACTCACTCCTGAACAATGTATGTGTCAAACAAGTAATCAGATGGGAAATTCAGAATGTCCTAGAAACAAATGATAATGAGGGCACAACCTATCAGAACTTGTGGGACACAATGAAGGCTGTCTTAAGGAGGAAATTAATTGCACTAAATGCCTTCATAATAAAGGCAGAGAGGTCTGAAATAAACCACCTAAAATCACACCTAAGGTCATTAGAACAGATGGAAAATTCCAATCTTAGGAGCTCAACATGCAGGGAATTAATGAAGATCAGAACTGAGATTAATGACTTGGAAACGAAGGAAACAATAAAAAATAGACAAATCAAAGAGTTGGTTCTTTGAAAAAGTCAATAAGATTGACAAACCCCTGGACAATCGAATCAAATGAAGAACAGAGAAGGCCCAAGTCAACAAAATCAGAAATGACAAGGAAGAAGTCATAGCAGACCCTGAAGAGATTGGAAGTATCATCAGGTCATACTTCCAAAACCTCTACTCCACAAAATTAGAGAACCTGGAAGAAATCAGCATGCATGACTTTAAAACATACTACAAAGCCATAGTAACCAAAAAAGCATGGTACTGGCAGAAAAAAAGACAGACAGACAGAAAGACCAGTGGAATAGAATTATAGACCCAGCTTTTAATGCAAGTAACTTCAGGTACTTGGTCTTTGACAAGGGTGCCAACAAAGTATGCTGGGCTAAAGATAGCATCTTCAACAAATGGTGCTGGACAAATTGGATAAACACATGTTAAAAAATGAAAATAGATCCACTCCTGTCACCATGTACTAAAATCAACTCCAAATGGGCTAGAGACCTCAACCATGTAACCATAGGTAACCATGTAACCCTAAACAAACACCCTGAAAGAAAAAAAAAAAAAAAAAAAAGGAGCAAACCCTACATGAGGTAGGAGTAGGGAATAACTTCCTGAGCAAATCTCCAGTAGCCCAGGAAGTGCATCATTCACTTTACCAATGGGACCTGATCAGGCTCAAAAGCTTCTATACAGATGAAAACTCCACACTCAGAGCCAAAAGATCCCCATCAAACTGAGATATTATCTTTGCCAGCTACAACTCAGACAGAGGCCTAATTTCCAGAACCTACAGAGAACTCAAAAAATTAACAAAAACTCAAACTGCCCCCTCACAAAATGGGGCACTGATCTCAACAGATAATTCACAGAAGAGGAAACACATATGACCTTTAATCACATGAGAAAGTGCTCACCATCCTTAAGTATCAGGGAAATGCAAATAAAAACCCAATGAGACTCCACCTTACTCCAGTCAGAATGGCAATCATAAAGAAAACCAATAACAAAATTGCTGGTGAGGATGTGGGAAAAAGGAACCCTCATTCACTGCTAGTGGGTTTGCAAACTTGTTCAACCACTAAGGAAAGCACCGTGGAGACTCCTCAATAGAATGGACATAGAGATACCAATGGACCCTTGTTGGGCCCCAGCCTTAAGCTAAATTTTAGAATATGGAACAAAGCCAGGTTTGGCGGCACACACCTTTAATCCTAGCAGGGTGTGGTGGAACACGCCTTTAATCCCAACATGCCTCTCATTCAAGGATAAGCCTTGATCCTGTTTTTTGATACTTTGCTCCCCTGTACTCTTCTGATAGGCTCCCACCAAAAGGTGTGAATCTTTGCTTGAGAAAAGTAGTCTGAACAATGCAGCCTCAGGTTATAAAAGGGTTTTGGGGCTGGAGTGATTTCAGATTTGCCCAGACATTTTCTCCCCGCCTTGTGTATGTGAGTCACCGGCTGCTTGTTCACCTTTCCCGATGGAGCCCATCTCCTGCTGGCCAGAGAGACACAGGCTCATTAGCAAGGGGCCAGGGATCCGTGACTCTCATAACCCAACCTCTGTTGCCTGAACAGGGACACGAAGACTGGTAAGAGACCCCCACTGTGTACTCTGTTCCCTCTTCTTCTTCCCCGCCACTGGTGGATGGCCGATACTGCCAAGGCCTATGAACCTTGGATGTCCCCCACTAAGCGCTCTGCAAACACCTTTCTCTCCCGCTTTAGCCTTCTCCCCCACCCCGCCCACCACTCTGTGGCTTCCAGGAGCTGCCTGTGCTCCATGCTTGCTGGCTTTGTGCCTGGATTCCAGCTGCCAGCACTGGAGGTGGCCCACCCCAAGTCGCTCCTCTCTCTGTTCCTCTTTTAAATCTCGCTGCTTCTCCCAGTTCTATACTTGTTTGTTCATACACCTGAATCCTAGTGGAGTCCTCTGCTGAATCAGGTGTGAATCGGTATCTAGGTGAAAGAGATCCTTTGGCCTAGGATTACGCAAAGTCACAGGACCCAGCACTCAGGGTGCTGTGCTTTGATAAAAAATTGGACTTGGTGATCTGGAAAAAGATCACAGCCCTAGAGCGGGCCCACATTTTTATATAAAAATGCTAATGAGGCCTGCATTCTTAGTATCCTAGCGAAGGTGGTAATATATAAATATTTAGGTTTACTTGAGTTTACTTAAGTTTAATTCAATAGACTTAATTTAAATTAACTTATAAGGCTTTTTTTCTGTTTATACAGATGTAAAAGTGAGTTAAGCCTCATGGCACATGCTATATCTCTACTACTTATGGATTTGGTACAGGGAAATCTCTGTTTTGGGTTATAAAATGTTATGTTACTATATATGCCACAGAATTGATATCTTTCAGCCAGTCTAAAAGGCAGGTTTTTCCGCCTTGTCAGAAATCCAGGTGCAAGCCCCCTGGGCCTGAAAAACAATGGTGACTGAGGCAAGGCAGAGGGCTAACCCCAGAGAGTACAGCCTTTTGTTTGTAGGAGACCAGCAGCTCAAGAAATTGATTTCTGCCTTTCCCCAAGAGATGGCAGGACTTTAAGGGAAGGCCCTTCAGACTAAATTTAACTGATATGGTTTCTGGTCAATTTGTGATTGATTTGGTTTCTGGTCAATTTATAAAGCTTTTTTCCTCTATAAAACATTCATTCAAAGTGAATTAAGCCTTGTTATACCTGTGATAATTATACAGAGCTGAGGCAGGACAATGGCAAATATTTTTTTCAGTCTACCTCAATCAGTTTTAAAAATTCTATCAATGTTAATTTATCAGAGATATTCAAAAGTTATCAAGATAGCAGAATTGTTCCAGATATAATGAAGGTAAAAGTTATATCAGGGACCATTATGTTTTGCCTATACCTTTAAATATATGCAATATATTAAAGATATGGATTGTCAATTTTCTTAAAATTACATTCACTGAGACACTACATAAAATGTCTAATATTTCCTATTAATAAGGATGTCTAATTCTTATTACTTATTTTATAGTTTGATAAACAGTTAAGTCAACTTGACACAACTCATAATTGTGCAATGGTTACAGACATTAACTACTTTAAATTCTATATGTTTTCTGCTTGCTTATAAATGAAAAAGGAGGGGAGAAAATGCACCTAAAAAGTGTTTTGCTTATAAGTCTGTTGATCAGGCAGTTCAGTGGTTAGAAATACTTTTCAATGGTTCTACTCATTTGGCATTCTTAGAAAAAAATCTACTCCTAGTTTTGATGAAATTACAAATTTATATGCTATATATAATAATTGCTAAAGATATTTGCTTGGTCTCTTAATAAGAAAATTAATTTTGGGGTTTTACAAAAAGACTAGTCATAGCAAGTTTTAAAAGAGTGGCTGCCACAGATCAGCTTTAAGTACTAAATGATTCTCTAGCCTAAGTTTTATAAAACAGAGCACGGCTGTTCTTTTGCTTCTGAAACAATGTACACTAACCACTGCTACCACTGGACCTGATCACTCCAGTTATAGTTTTTGGCTCAGTGACTAAATTGTTTATGGGTTTAAAAATATACAAAAAGAACTCTTAAGGTACTCACCCCGACTAACTATATTTGTTTGCCAATATGTAACTTATTTGACAAAATTAAGTTTTTTTTAAGATAAAGATAATTTACTGGTATTAATTTTCTATGTTCTCACATCTAAAAACTTTGTGGGTTTAAAAAAAGGTTTCTATTTATTCATGCTAATGCTATCAAATGGTCATCATTGTACTTATGTAACTTAAAGGTTTAACTTCAGTCATTGTGGCTTCTATCCTCCTATTAGATAAATGTGTTGGAATAACTTAGTTAATTTTTTATATATTTCTGTCATGGATAAAACATAAAATTGTCTTATGTTTATAAGGATCTCTACTATAAATCAGATTGATTAATGCCTCATGTTAAGCTAACAACATTGGTTGTCACATGTTTTCTTTTTCAAAAAGAAAACTGCTCTAATTCAGCTGCTCTAATTCAACAATGTCCAGACTCTATTGTGGGTAATCACAGAGTCTCTATCTAAGATGCTATTTTAACAATTGTCTTATGTTGGGTACTTCAAGTCAATTGCCTCTAAATAAACTAACTCTTTAAAACTCTACTCCAGGGTACAAGCTCAGACATCTGAGGAAAATAATTTCAGCCTCTACTCCACAGGAGCCAAATACAGAGACTAACCACTACACTTGTGAACCAGTTGAAGATCTCAAGGTGCTTTTCAGATGCCAACCAACTCCAGAATGAGATAGTCTGTCACTGATGTAACTTGCGTCCTAAGTGTCTTAACTATTGATGTAGCAGCGAAAGACAATTGGGGCAAATAGGCTAATATTTTGGCCTCTGCTCCTAGGTCACAGAGCCACAAGAGGTGAGGGGGCTATCCTAAGGTGATTTGCATTGCATCTCTGAGTCACCTCTCTTTCCAAACAAGAAGGATGAGGAGAACCAGAAACATATCAGTGTCCAGTCAAACAGAGGAGAGTCTACTTGGGATGGACCATCCTCCGAGCCTCCCAATGAGGGGAAAAGCCAAGGTCACTGCATGACCAGGACTCATCCTAACTGAACACCACCAGTGCTAGAGAAGCAACTCTGCTCTCGAGTCCCAAGAATCCTCCAGAGAGGAGAGCCATCAGTGACGTTCCAAATTCTATTTTTTACATATTTGGCTGCCTGCTCGATCTTAAGCACTTGGGGAACAAGTAGAGTCAGGGACAGGAGAATACTTAGGACTCAACAAACTGCTCTTCTCTTGTCACAAAGCATGGCTCACTTTCTATCCTTATTTACGGTTGTTGGTTTCATTCTGCCCATCTATACCCAGGATAGAAAATGCTGTATATAATGTCTCTTCTGCTTTACATAAACAAATTCAAACCATGTGAGAAGCTATGGTGCCATTCGGAGAATAGTTCTGGGAATGAACAACAATTCAGCACCAACTACACTGGACCGCTGGAGCACCGTCAGAATGGAACACTCGCTGCTTCTGGAGGGATCGCCTGCACTTCCTACCTCACAATGCTAGACCCATCAATTTTTGGATGTGACTGACAGGTCCCTGTCTTTAGGGCCAAGAGGATAGGGAATCCCCTCTCTGAGGGTTACCCTGACGGCCTTGACTTCATGCCCATATTCAGCAGGAAAAAGCTAAAAGACAGACTTCCAGCATCCCAATTCCCTCAACAGCAGTTGGGATGTCCTCATGAGAGGGGGGAAATGAGAGGGATTGGAGAGAGACCCTTCCCACAGGTAGAGAGGGCATAGCCTCACACAGTGACCTCATGCCACACTATCAATTATGCTCCCAGGCTGGAGTATGGGATGAACTCTTCTGCATACAAACAAAAACAGGGGGAGATATTGGGCCCCAGCCTTAAACTAAGATTTAGAATATGGAACAAAGCCAGGTGTGGTGGCACACGCCTTTAATCCCAACACGCCTTTAATTCCAGGATAAGCCTTGATCCTGTTTGTTGATACTTTGCTCTACTGTACTCTGTGGATTGGCTCCCACCAAAAGGTCTGAATCTTACTGCTTGAGAGAAGTAGGCTGAACAATGCAGCCTCAGGTTATAAAAGGGTTTTGGGGGCTGGAGTGATTTGAGATTTGCCTGGACGTTTCTCCCAGCTGTGTGTATGTGAGTCTCCAGCTGCGTGTTCACCTTTCCCCGATGGTGCCTGTCTCCTGCTGGCCAGAGAGACAAGCTCACTCACAGGGGGCCAGGGGGCCGTGACTCTCAAAACTACTGAGAGGGTTTGCCATCCTTCATGGACCATGCAAATTTTTTGAATATTTTTATTTATTTATAAGCAGAGGGAGATAGAATAAAGATGAGAGAGAGAGAGAGAGAGAGAGAGAGAGAGAGAGAGAGAGAATGGGTTTGCCAGAGCCTCTAGCCACTGCAAACAAACTCCAGATGCATGGACCACCATGTGCATCTGGCTTTGCTTGCGTACTGGGGAATTGAACCTGGAATGACATTAGGCATTACAGGCAAGTGTCTTAACTGCTGAGCTACCTCTCCGGCCCCTGGACCATGTTATCTAAGGAACTATCTGTATATACATATTCTAGTGTAGAATGCTGAATGTATTAAGAAGTGGAAAAGGTGGCAACAAGGAATGCAATCAGAAATGGTCCATTTGATCATTTAAGCATTAATTCATTAGTCCTTGAAAGAATTAAAATCTTGCTGAAAATATTCCAAAACTATGAAATATTTGTAACACTTGCATTTCAACATGATTTGATGTAACTGGATTGAAGGTCATTAATGTGATCAATAAATTGAGAAATAAATTATATCAATTCTTCAATTTAACTGTCAAATAAAGGGTCTAGATTTCCTGCTTACTTACTCGGTTACTTTTAAAAAAAAAAAAACTAGTTACTTGTCAGAAGCTCTTGCAGTCATTTCAGAACCTCAAAGTAAATTGAGGTAAGTGTGCTATAGAGCCACTGTAATATGAAGTGTATCTTTGTCATATCTATTTTTCCATACAAAAAATAATGTCTGGCAAAAGAAAAAGAAAACTGGTTCCCTCAGTGAGGGATATGCAATCACTACCTGCCTCCCACTATGACCCCTTATGTTTATGTTTCAGGGATTCCAGCATTTTACTGGCCATCTGTGTAAACCAGCTGCCTTCGTGGTATTTACACTCTGTTATAAATCTCATTGCTCATCATTAATTTATATTGGGTTTTGAAATTTCATTGCCTCTGGACATTTTTTATGAGGCAATACTAGAAAAGACTAGGATACTATTAATATGCTGTAATAAAGGGTAACCTTATTTAATAGTTAAAATATTTACATAG
>PVHP010054469.1:0-10450 GCA_004024765.1 Zapus hudsonius | reverse complement strand
TTTTTTTTTTTTTTTAGGTAGGGTCCTGCTCTAGCACAGGATGATCTGATTCACTATGTAGTCTCTGGCTGGCCTTTAACTCATGCTCATGTAGATCCTCCTACCTCTGCCTTCTAAATGCTGGGATTAAAGGCATATGACACCACATCTGGTTGAAAAAGATATTTTAAAAAAGTATGACTAGAACATGAAACACCTTTGGAAGAACGTGACATGACAAAAATATCTATGAATTATGGACATAGATGAATGAGAAGAACATTGTGCCAAAGATTATGTACCCATAGTTACAATAATGCCAAAGAAGATATGCCCATAGTTATACCAGTGGCATGACTGTTATTGGGATAACCAACTTATTTCTGATTGGAATCAATGTACACTCCTCAGGAGGGAATTCATATGTGGTATCATGACCCTAATCAAAATCTCGTGGCTAGGGACATAGGTCCTATTGGAGAAACTACTAGTGTTGCTTTATTAAAATGCAAGTAGTCACACTGCTTCCAAAATATTTATCTACATACTAATACATTAGTGCTGTTTCTCAGGTTCAAGCATAGATTATTTTTTAAATGGCAGAGATTACTACAGAAATGTACATCTGAAAAACATTGTTGAGAATTAGTGACTATGTGTTCTAGGCCCTAAATGTGACATCTAAACCACTGCCTCAAGGCCCAGTGAACCTCAAGGAAAAGGGAGTGTAAGATATGGAAGAAAGGGAGGAGTTATGTGGAATGCTCTCTTTTGGATGTGACATGGCCATTACACTCAGAACCTCTCAGCAGCTATGATTTCCTTCACAAGACTGGACCTTTCAATATTTCATCATGGATAAGGATGTGGCTGACAAGACCCCACTACCTCTAGAGTAGGTAGAGGCAGTTAAGAGTTGCTGGTGGGAGTCATGTTGTTAAGTGATGTAGCCATGGTTAATTTGCCTGTTTTCCAGTAAATGACCTCTCACCCAAACTCATGTAAGCAACCTTAACTCATTGAGTCCCAAAAATGTCATGGATATAGGAAGGAGATTATTTGAGAAGGATTTTAGTGGAAGTAATAGGGAGATAAGAAAGGATAAAGGACAGTAAATAAAATTGCCATACATTATATGCATGCTTGAAATTGTCAAAAATAAAATTCAAATTTACAGGATTAGGTTTTGTTGAAAATCATTGGTGTCTGTCTTCTTGGTTTATCCTTTGTTCGCTGATTGGCTGTGGCCCTGAGTCACTTGTTCATTTCATCATTCTCTGTGGGGTTCCATAAGGATCCTCCATGGTATGTCAGGGGTGGCTCATCTCTTGTCAGGATGTCAGCTATCAGCCTGCAGTTCATTGGTAGGGTAGGATGAGCCACATCTCTCTCACTGCATTCTGAAAGATACAAACAGAGTCTCCATCAGAGAATGAGATCAGTATAGGTTAACTGAGATACACATTTTTGAATTGGCTAGATTCTATTTTTAGTAGACTCTTGTTCAATTGCTCGCATAGTGCATCACTCCTTGGGGGCCTAAGAATCCTACTCACCCACCACAACTCAGGGAAATGAGCGGAAGAGGGGGCTGAGAGATTGTGAGAGCCTTGGTGGGGAAGAATACCCAAATTCATGGCCGCCTTCAGTAGCAACACTCTAAGGCCAGCAGAACTGGACTATCTACTAGGCTGGTCCCCTGCCCCAAGGACTGATCCAGACTACCCAAGGAGGAGGATATCCAGCTGATCGGGGATGAGGAAGAGGGGTATTGGGGAACTGGGGATAACAACTTATTGTCTGCCCATTAAATAATGTAAATCATTATGGACAATTAAAAAATAAACTAATTAATAATAAAAAATAAATAAATAAACTAAAATTCAAACTTACATACAAACTATTTCAAACATTCCTGGCTGAGACTGCACATATAAAAGCCTGGGAGACCAGTTATAATTTTTTACACTGTCTCAAGGTGTCTGTGGAGTGTTCAAGTTGGTAGAAGCTTGCTCAAGGCAGCCAGAGCAGCAAGGGAAAGTCCAAAGCAGCTAATCAGAGGGTCTAATTGTCCCATACTCATTGTTTTTGCTCATTGTTAGTTTGTTTGCTTGTTTGTTTTTGTTATCTTTTTCTTTTTGGTTCATTGAGGTAGGGTCTCACTAGCCCAGGCTCATCTGGAATTCTCTGTGTAGTCTCAGGGTGGCCTCAAACTCACAGTGATCCTTCTCCCTCTGTCTCATAAAGGCTGGGATTAAAGGTGTTCACGACCATGGCTGATTTAGAGCTGTGTTTTAACAGTGCTTAACACTTGCTCAGTTTCCCAGGGAGAGTTGGCTTCCCCTCATCCACATAATAATCAAGTTTAAAATCACAGCTGCTTTATGCCAAGAAAATATAGTTGAAAGTGTTAGACATTTTCATTGCAGAGAGTGGCAGGCAGAGTGAGACATTCATGCCCACAAGAAAGAGACAGATTTCCTTAAATTGCAGTTGAACATTTGTGAATGCTCAAGGGTAAAATCTCTCAAGTCTACAACCTCATTGAGTTTGAAACAGTCAACCCCACCTTCTCTGTTGTGGTGCTCTGAATCAGCAATATTATGGCATTGGCTGCACAAGTCCAACTCTAACCTGCTTCTGTGTCCAAATATCATAGACCTCCTTCTCTCCTGAACCCTTCCCTTCTCTGCACTCCAAAGCTTCAATCTATCTTCCATTTTTCTCACTTGATCTCTTCTGCCCTCTTCTTCAATCTACCTATGTTCTCTCAGGTCGGCATTGTTTGAACTGAGAGCTATAATATAGATTGTCTTGTTCTCTGACGTCTGATTAGATTTCACCAATGGAAAATACCTGTAGGTGACAAGATGGTAAAGGGGGAAAATCCAGAGCATTTATTCCTCTGGATCCCCTTTTGCAGGTTGTGGTCTGGTTTCATCTGGGGTTAGAGGTATGAACACGAAGTCTAGCTCTAAAAGCCAATTCTTAAAAGTTATATGTTCTATGATACTATGTAACTAACGTTCTCAATATGACAAAATTATAGAGGATACTAGTAATGCCCACTATTAAACAGTAGCCTAACAAGCTCCATACAGTGGGAATGGTGTGTCCCTAGAAATGAAAGCCAAAGAGCTCTCTTCTAGAGAGAACTTTAGTACAAGAATACAAAGGAAACCCCATGATAAATGTGTTTATTAGAGGATATCATGAGACAGACTTTGTGGATGAAACATTCCTCTTTTTTAATATGGTGTCACATGGTTCTACACATACAATAAAATATAATTAAACTCACAGTCTCACCTGAATACATGCAAAACTTGGCAAATGGGAATAAGGTAAATTTATGAATCAATGCCACTGTCCTGGGTATGATTTTTTTTAAAATAAAAGTTTAGAAAATCATATTACTGGAGGAAACTGGGTAAGGGATACACTGGGTATCTCCCTGTATAATTGCTTTTGATTATTATAAAAAAAACTTTTATTTTTGTGTTATCCCAGTGGTCACCACCATCTGAAAAAGACAATCTTCTCTAGACAAAAAAGTATGATTATCATATTGCTGAGAAGAAATGACAGTGGAGTGCTCAGCACTGGGACATCTTTATCACACGTCCTAAGGCTCAGGGTCTATTGCAGAAGAAGAGATGGGAAGATTGTAAAAGCCACAGGATGGACAATAAATATATATTTTTTAAAAAAGCCACAGGAAGGTTAGGACTGCTTATAATGCACACTTCCAGACACAAAATGGCTTTGATATCCATTACTTTGCAGTACCTGATAATGCCTACACATTATGGGAGGAAAAGATGATGACACTGAAACAAAACAGAGACTAAGCGGGGAAAGAGATATGAGGAAGGGTGGAGAGGGAATCATAATGACTTATGACGTATGATTTTGGAATCTATCAATAATTTTTTAAAAATTGAATATTACATATGAGATTTAATATATTTGTTAATGTCTCTTTTTTTGCTAATGTCTCTTTCTTGGGTTTGAATATTTAACATCAGAAAAAAAATTCAGTCTGGTTTTATGCTTATGGTGATCTCAGTCAAAAATTACTAAGACCCTGTCATTTAAAGCAGCATGCTGCTTTCCTGGCCAGGACTCCACCCTATCCTCTTTAAAATTGAATGGCTGGCAGGAAAATATTGTCTCCATTCATGTCCCAAGAGCAGAGTTTTGGATCCTTCTGGAGAATTACCCTGTCCAAGGGGGGTTTTAGACATGGGGAAGCCACACAGTGAGGACCATCAAGTCACATGACCAGACTTGATTAAGCACATACTTCAGATCAGCACTGTAGCAGACACCAGAGTACAGACTTCTTCTACACTGGGGTCCTTCTCCTATACTATCTAAAAAGAAAGTTAAAGTTCTTTTCTGTGTCTTCCCAAACATGTATTCCCTATCTGGCATAGTGAAAAAATTCCTCAATCATTTCAATCCTCACAGAGCCTGTTCTGAACCCTTAAAATTAACCCAATTGATGAGTTTGACAATTGGTATAATGTCCAATATATAGTATTTTTTCTCTGAAGTACCTGAGGCTAAGAAGTTTGCCCTGGTATCACTGTACATAATATGAAAAGTGTCTCAGTGCATTATAACAGATGGAGAGTTTGCAGTGAAACATACCTGCCAATGTGCATTTCAAAGGGAAAGGAAAAAGAATTGTGATTTTTTTTGTAATCTTGCAGCAAGATGACTTGAAAGAAAGTTCATTTCTTTCAGTGGCTTTCTGGGAAGCTCTGATAAAAATCAATGCTAGATATTTAGGTTACTGAAGGTGGAAAGGAAACTTTGATATGTATTTTCTTGCCTAATGATAAAATACTTTATTTCTCCTATGTTAAAATGTCCATTCTAACCATGTTGGTTTTGGAACATGGTAGAGTTGAGAGTTGAATATTGTTCTTTCACCTTCTTTATCTCTTGTTATCTTCTCGTCACTGGGATAAAACACCCAACACAAAGCAACTGATGGAAAGATGGCATTTATTTTGGCCAGCAGTCTGTTGTAGTCAACCTTATCATTGCTGTGGCAAGGAACCCAACCAAACAGTAGCTTGTAGAAGAATGCATTTAATTTAGCTTACAGATTCTAGGGAAAGCTCCATGATAGCAGGGAAAATGATTGCATGAGCAGAGGTGTAGACATATCCGCCTGGCCAATATCAGGTGGACAACAGCAGCAGGAGATTGTGCCAAACACTGGCAAGGGAAAGCTGGCTAGAACACCCATAAGCCCATCCCCAACAACACACCTCCAACAAGGTTCTGATACCCAAACTGCCATCAGCTGGGGACAGAGCATCCAGAACACATTCGTTTGTGGGAGACACCTGGATCAAACCATCACACAGTCTCAAAGGGAAACTTCATGATGGCTGGGGAAAGCATGTCATGAGCAGAAGCTGGATATCACCTCTGCCACAGGTGGAAAACAGCAGCTGGAGAGTGAACTGCTAACACTGGCAAGCTAGAGCTAATAAACCTCAAGGTCCATCCCCTGGAAAGCAACTCCTCCTACAAGACTCCAACTTCCAAATTTTCACCAGCTGGGAATTAAGCATTCAAAGCACATGTATTTATAGGGGGGGGCACATAATTCAATTCATCATATCTCCCTACTTATTATGTCAAGATCTTACTGTTTTAGTCATGGTTTTGAATTCAGAAATTTCCAGGAGAGTCTGAGGTCTGATGAAGGACTCCTGTTAAGGTCAGTTCAAGGATAGAACTATGTTCCTTCCATGGGCACTGGTATGAGTTCCCATGGCTTTTTGATTGTAACCAATGGGTATCCTACAAGAGTAAGAAGAGGCCTTTCTTTTTCTGTAATTTTTATACCACCTAGTATTGAAAGGAGCATTTTGTCAATAGCTGTACTTACACGTTTCAGGAAGCTAAGCAGAAATTCCATAAAACCAAACAAAATGACTTGATGGCATGTAAAAGAACATCAAACTACACAACAAAAACTTACCCTACTTTTGTGCACTTCAGGGTCAGTCTCGTCAGAGGAGAGCTCTTCTGGTATCAGTTCCTTGGCTTTTCTCAATTCATGGATTTTTGAGTGTACACACTTTGCAGGTATCAGTGTGAAGGCAGGGCACACTCACCTTGAATGAAAACCATCATGGTCATTACGTCAGAAACTGGAAGTCAGGTGCTCTCTGGGTACAATTTATTTTACAATCTCCTTTCCAATCTTTTCATTATCAGCAGTTTTCTGTGCTGTTTACTGTTTACTGACCCCAATGTAGAATGCCCTGTTCTGTATATTGCCTCACCTTTTAAGGAATATTTGCCATATGCTAGCCTGAGGGTGTGTGGTGCAAGCATCACATGAAAGGGGATGGTTCATTTCACATTTATATCAGGATAGCATCTCCATTTCTAGCAGTTGTCCCTGTCCTTCTGTGACAGGCAGACCTCTGCAGATGCAGTCCCTCCCCTTGAATGGGAGGTGTCTAGTTAGAGCTACAACATAGGTGCTAAAACTGATTGGTCAAATATGAACCAATCAGCTGTCACTCTGACTCACCTAGAAAAAACTTAAATTGACTTTCCTAGAGGAAGCCAGGCTCTCTTTCCCCACATGGCCAGGCTGCAAAAGGATCCCTGAATTTCCAGGAAGGTAAGGCCTTCCCCCCCCCAGCTAATGGTGGGGTGGGGGGGGCAGGCTCAAGACTTTTTCCCTCATGAATCTCTCTCTCATGATGGGAGCACACTGTTATATTTTCTTTGGCTGCTCATTTAGCTAAATAATATAAGCTCTGTGAACTCTCTGACACGTGTTTTCTCCACACTGGTGGCAGGAAAACTCTATGACTTCCCACATAATAACAGGGAAATTTCCCCATCCAACTCCCCCTTTTCCTTATCTACTAAATTAGAATGAATGTGTAATTAAATTTTAATTTTGTCCCTGTGTACAATTCTTTGGCATTAGAGGACATGAACTCGGAGTAGGAGGAGGGGGAAGGGAGGATTACAAAACTCTCTCTCTCTCTCTCTCTCTCTCTCTCTCTCTCTCTCTCTCTCTCTCCGTGTTGCTTATGAATATTAATTATCAGTAACCCATATCAGTTAACCTTCCATGGAGGAGGGGATGATCATCTTTCACATGAGGGTCTTCGCTCTCCTTTACAAACCCTGTCAGATAAATGTGGATTAAAAGCCAATATTTGCAAAGTCTGCATAGATATCATTCACATAGCAGAAAAAGTGCCTTTGGGGACTCAGCCTGGGGAAGGAGAGTAAGGGTAGACATCTCCAGGTTCCCACATACTGGGCCTGGAATTTCCAAGGTTTCACAGATTCAAATTTGTGGGACCCTGCTAAGAGGCACAGAGTATATAGGGTTAGATGGAATCAAGGTGAGCCAGAACCCCGATAAGTCTCTGACTCGCTTATTTCTGAGCTTCTCTGAGATCCGGAAGGTGTTCTGCCAACCTCCTCCTTTGATTCTAAAACTCCACACCCCCCCCCCCGCAGGCCACAGTGAGTCCTGTGTGCTAACAAGCCTGGACAATAGAGTCAGAGGTGACAGTTCCTCTGTAGATGCCACCATCAAATTCAGGTCTAGGATCACGTACTTCCCACCACTCAGGGCTGAGAAAGCCCCCTCAACTTATCTATGTAAACTAGTCATTCACAGGTTACTGGCTCCTGCCTATCCATTCATGAGATGTCCACAGACCACCCTGCCCCTAACAATCCCCTTGCTGATGCTCATGTCTCTGATTTTTCCTGGCTTCTCCTCTATATATTTGACCCTTCCACCTACAATAAATGACCTGTCCACTGTGGCTGCATCCTGATGTTATTGCATCAGCCCGCCACTATTACAAGGTTCTGCCCACCCAGCTCCCCAGACAAACAGGGAGTTGATGTGTGCTGCAACTCCCTAACTAAGCCACAGAACCACAGCATCCGTAAACCCACAGCCATGGACCCGCAGCTGGCAATGCAGAGAGGGGCTTTACACAAGCTGGACAGAAGGACCTCTGGAATAAGCTGGAAACATGAGTCTTACTTTACACAAGGGACATTACCACCAGGGGGGATGTGTGGTCTGCCCCCCACATTCTGAGGACAGGCAACTCTTTTTTCTTTGTTTTCACTCCATGCCTTTGTGAGGGACTTTTCTAAGGCTAAGAAGCAACTGAGATCTCTTGGCTGAGGCTACTCTTCAGCAGAGAAGGAAGGCTCTTAGCTGGATGAATTGACCCCAACAGCCCATCCGGGTGTTGGCAAAGACAACTCTATCTTAATCTTTATCTTGATTCTTTCTGACTATTCATCAGCCCAGTAAATGCCCTGAGGGAGGCTGCTGGTTTTCTGAAGTTTGTGGATAGGCTTATGTCTGAGACTTAGGGAGCCCCTCTTATTGCTGGCTGATAAAGGAACTTTGACCTCTAGCTTTGGTGTTTCCACATCTTTTATATCATGGGAAATTTCACGTCCCATCAGAAAAACTCTCCAATGAAGGGGTTAAGGCACTCCTCAAGTCACTGGGACTTAAACTTTCCAAGAAAGAGGCTGCTTCCTTCTGGGAGGAAGCCCTACATATAGCTCCTTGGATAAATTCTAGCAATTCCCATTATGCAGAAGTATGGTCCCGTGTAGTGTATCTAGAAAGGAACAAAGAAATTCAGTAAGGGACTCCCCTATTCCCTCTCTTTCATCTGATATTAGCAGCAATCAGACAATGCTTAAGTCCTTACAAAACAGAAGCTGATCTTAAATTACAAAATAATACTAATTCTGATGAAAAAGTCTCTGAGGATCACCGAATGACAGATATTAAAAACATAAAAATGGCTATGGAAGAAATGAGACAAAAATTCTTATTTGCCGGTGCTCTAACTCCAGCGTCACTGGCTGTTCAGCCATCTCTGCTGCAGCAGCTGCAGTCCCGCCCTTCAGACATACCCTACAGCCTCTCAGAAGAAAATCCAAATGTTAACCCTTCAGTGCTTGTATGTAGCTATCTACCTTTGCCACAAAGGCCTCCACTTTTGCCACCATATATTCCAACCATTCCTGAGGAACCAAAAATCAAACGAGCTCCCTCCCCCGCTCTCCCTGAGCCACCAAAAATTTTGCAACAGCTATGTGAAATTCGGGAACAAAATTGGGCTGATAAAGAAGAAAACCCTGAGCCTGTTTCAGCTTTTCCCATTACCATTCAACCCACAAGGGCTCAACCTTCCCATTGGAACCTGTATCAAGCAAGTGACTTAAAAAATTAAGACAGGCCATCGAGAAGATGACATCCATGCCCCCTGGACTAAATCCCTCCTCCAAAGTCTGCATGGAGCTTTTAACACACTGCAGGGCTGGAAATATATCTGCACGTCCTCCCTCCCCAGTTATCTTTTCCTTCAGTTAGAGCCACTTTAAAGGGATGAATACCTCCAGCAAATTAAAAATAATTAAGGCCAATAGGATATTCTGTGGGGCTTTGATGAATTCTTTCCACAGGGCAATTTTTCCACGGGTGTACAACAAGCCCACAATCCTCTTGATATTATGAACAGTTTTTCCTGTGTGCCATTCAGGCATGGGATAAAATTTCACCCCCATATGACTCCCCAGACAATTCATCCTCTTTACTGTTCCTCCAACAAAAGCTGGAATAACCTCTTTCTGATTTCATTTTAAGAACCAAGACAACTTAGAGAGAAAAGTTCCTGATACAGCTGCCAGAGATATACTTATTAAAACTATATTATGGGATGGGATGACCCCAGAATGTAGATTATCTTTCCAAGGACTAAAAAGTGAACATTATGACTAGTGGATAGTTGCAACACAGGACATAGGAACTGCTTCCCACAAAACAGCATTTCTGGCACAGGCTCTTGCTGTATCCTTGCACTCCCAGGGAAAATGTTTTACTTGTGGTGAGGAAGGACACTGGAAGACAGAATGACCAACAATAACAGACACTCCAAATAAGAAGGCTCCTCCTGATAAGATCCCTCCATGCTGGACTATTTGTCCAAGGTGCCATAAAGGGTTCCACTGAAAAAGAGACTGTCAGGCCAATTTTGATAAGGATGGCAAACCCTTAAAATATTTAATTTCAAAAAGGGGTACCCCTCAGCCCCGCCAGTAAGGGGGAAAGCCCATGATGTATAATGGGTCATGAGTATACTTGAAGGAGCGCACCCAAAATCACTTCTAGAAATTGGAGGAAAATTTTTCAAATGCCTTTATATATAGGAGCAGACAAGACTATATTAAAACAATTTGAAATCCCACAACATTGGGAATTCATCCCAAGGCTACAGCTAATGGGAGTAGGAAGTCCATTCCAAGCTTATATAACTAAAGAAACATTTAAATGGAGGGACCCTGTTGCAGTCAGCTTTCTTGTTGCTGCGCAAAAAGAACCCAAACAAAAGCAGCTTGTGGAGGAATGGGTTTATTTGGCTTA
>PVHP010054468.1:0-10452 GCA_004024765.1 Zapus hudsonius | reverse complement strand
GATGGGAGCAAAACAGGGTGAGCTGGGGATTAGAATTTAGATAATGCCCAGCAAAAATTCCAATGCCCCCCAAAGTTTAAGTAGTACCCGAGATCTTGTCTACAAAGTTAAAGAATTGAAATCATAGACAACAAGATAGTAAGTAAGGTATAGTGGGAGAATTTATTATTTAAGGGAACATGGGGAGTTAGAGTTCTCCAGCCACCAGTGTGGGGGAGAAAAACGTGGAGAGTTTAACAGAATTTATGTTGTTTAGCTAAACAAGCAGAAAGGAGAAAGATCATGAGAACGAAAGATTCATGTGGAAGAGAAATCCAGCCCCTCACCTCAGGCTGTGGTGGGGGCTGGGGAGACCTTACCTGTGTCTGAAGTCAGAGGTCCATTAGTCAGCCTGCCATGTGGGGAAGAGAGGGCTAAGACAAAGGTCCTTGGGAATTAAAGTTCCCGCAGTTGAGTCAGAGAGATGCCTAGACAGTGGAACCATAGTGGTAAAGAAGGCATGATGGGAATATGATCCAATTTCAGTGTATTCATAATTAGAATAACAATTATTTAAAAAAGAGATCAGTACCACTAAGGAGAAGCCCCACACTTTATACTGTGACAACTGAAAAATTTCAGGCTCCACATAATAAAGGCAACACCATATAAATATGTAATCAATTTTGGATGACTTTTATTTGACAAAGTAGCAAATAACCAAATTGGCTAATGAAAAGAACATGTAGTTCTCAAAAGAAAAAAAAAAACATAAGTGGTGAATCATTATTAAAAAAAAGAGTTCAACACACTAACCATCAGAGACATGCAAATTTAAACCATTTTGAACTACTATCCCATGCCTTTCAGAATGACCATAATCAATAAAACTGACAACACATGCTGGATGTTGGAAATTTTGAAGCCTTATTCATTATGGGAGGGCGTGCACAGTAGTATATCCAGTATGAAAATTAATATGAAGACTTCACAAATGTTTGCAATAGAACTACCTTATCACTAAGCTATAACACTCCTCCTGGTCACATATCCAAAGGACTTTACGTCCTACTACACAGATACCTGCACATCTATGTCCATCACTGTTCTACGCATGATAGCAAGGAAATAGAAACAGTCTATATGTCCAGCAACAGATGAATGGAAAATGTTTAAAGATAATTCACCTAACCATAATAAAAAATAAAATATAAGGTAATTTAAGTTTTTGACTAATATTGCTTTTAAAGATAAAATTATCTTTCTCATTTATAATAACATATTTTAAATTTCCACACAAAAGTATCAATTAAATGTTTTATGTCCATTGTTATTGCAGTATATAATGTGATCAATTTCTTCTTGATGAATTGCTAGTTATTCATCATAATGCCTTTCCACAATGCATGAACACAGGACCACATCATATGAACAGCTTTTCAAATGCATAAAGATTGATCTAAAATCACTGAAGTATTTTACCTGCTGAAATTTACTCATTTTTTAACTTTGGCTGCTATAATTAAAAATGTGGAATCATCAAAAACAATAAGAGACAGAAATCATAATTTTACAGAGTAGAAAGATAATCACTATTTAATATGATAAGTTAGTATTGATGGTGTTTCTAAGTTCAAACGGAACTAACTGAAATGAAGAGCTACAAATTACTAATGAAGCCAACACATACTAGAAATCTAGACTTTTCGGATAAAAATCTAAATTTCAATATTTTCTTGGTATCAACTTTTTATAGCATTACAAATGTCAAGGGATATCTTGTACATATCTTAGAATTACAAATGAAGTAACTGAGATTCTAGGCCACTGTCAAGTTAAAACTGAATTTTCACAGCTAAAATTGATTTTTTATTACATCTATTCTAGTTGACAACTTGAGTGAACATCTTTCTCAAGCTGAGAAAACAATGAAGCTATTTTCTCAGAGTGACTAATAGTTGAAAGTGGATTGTACTGAAAAGATTAGGAAACCAAATTAGATAATTTTATAAGTAGTTATGGAAATAGGTATGAAGAATATGTTCTTTGAAGATGAGATAAAAATAATTTGACCTTGTTATTTAAAAATGTACTGCTACATTATACTCATTAAAGTGATAAGAGTGTACACCTAGAACAGCCTGACATGATTCCAATGGAAAATTATGTCAAATCCAACTTCTAATTTTGGCCCATTCTATTTTTTTTCATTTTGGTGACTTCTCATATTTTTAAAAATATATTTATTGTCAATAAGTAGATACATTGTATGAGCAAATCTTGTGATGGTACCCCCAGTTCCCTCCTCTCTGTCCCCAACCCAATGGGGGACTCCCTTGGTGGGCATACTGGATCTGTCCATAGGTTAGGGGGTTATGAATAGCACCAGAGGTAGTCAGTTTTTTTTACCCCCTTTATGCAATGTTGCTGAGGGGGGCAATGTCTCTTGATATTCTCCCCACCATGGCTCTAATATTCTTTCTGCCCCTTCTTCCACTCAGTTCCCTGAGTCATGTGGGTGACTTTTAAATTTGCTTTATTATTGAGATCTTAAGCGTCTCTAGATTTCTGCTTTGGATTGTGTTGGCTATCTGTTGGTAACTGTCTACATTGACCTTTCATAAGTTATCGACTTGCTGTATTGATAGTTCTCTTGTTTATCTTGCCAATTTCTCATAGTTTACATTTGGGTCTTGTGTGAAGGCCAGGGATGGTTCATCTCTTCTCAAGATGTCATCCATCATGCCACGTCTTGATGGAATTGAGTTGTCCCCAGCTCTCTCACTGCCTTCTGAGAAATACAAACAGAATCTCCATCAGAGAGTGAGAACAAAATAGGTTAAATGAGACACAAATTGCTATTTTTGCAAGATTTTAATGGGTGTAGCCCTCTGTAGCTCTCTGGTAGTGGGAATTTCCCCTTGGAGCCCAGGTTTTTGGTACTCATAGGATTTTGCCATGGATCCCAGTTCCAATTTAAGGTTTCTTGCCACTGAGTGGATATCTCAGCCAATCAGTAAGCTGTTGATTGTTGTCGTAGGTTTAGAGCCACTATTGCACAATTGCACAGATGAGCACTTCTTGACTTGCTGGTCTCGTCCATATAGCAGTGTGTTCAGCATTCTTGTGACATCAGTCTGTATCTTGTATCAGTGGTCTCTGCTTTCTCTTGTGCCCTTTCGTACACACACACACACACACACACACACACACACACACACACACTGAAATATCCTCATGAGTGAAAATGTTGGGAACACAGTTGAATGTGCATTTTAATTCATTTTTTTAACCTGGTTAGTCAAACCTCCTTGGCTCACACTCCCTTTGGCCATATGGTGGGAGAAATGTCTATGTACTGGACAAGAACTGGACAGTTCACAAATCATTCTGTTTGTAGTTACTAATATTTTATATCCAGATAAAATGCTTTAAAGCACATGTATATTGATCTAATATGTTTAAGTAACATAAAGGCCATCTAGAAGCCGCTAGAATTATTATTACAAGCTAAAATATTCCAAAATATGTGTAATTATACTATAACCAATATAAAGGAGAGCTCCACACATAAGCAAAGAAAAAGATCTGGTAGATTCACCAAACCACATAAATTTGGTTGATTAATGAAACCAATAGAATATTTAATCTGGCCTTATCAAAATCATATATTGTCTTAAATTTTAAACAGAACAGTGAATGGATAAATGCCAAATATTAGGTTTATCAAAAGATATAAATATACATACATATATATATATATATATATATATATATATATATATATATATATATACACATATATATATAATTAAATTTTTTTAAATTGTCCATAATGAGTTACATTATTTAGTGGGCAAACAATAAGTTGTTTTCCCCAATTCCCCACTGTCCCTCCATCCCCAATCTGCTGGATAACCTCCTCCATGGGTCGTCTGAATCAGTCCTTGTGGCAAGGGACCATGGATAGCCTAGTATTCAGCCGGGTTCTCCTGGACATGCCTCTGGATACTCTTCCCCACCACAACTCTCACAATCTTTCTGCCGCCTCTTTCGCATAGTTCCCTGAGTCATGGTGGATGAGTATTAAGGCTGCTTTAAGGTTGTGAGTTTAGGGGTCTTTGTGTCAAAGATCGTTGGTTTCTGTCTCACTGGCTTATCCTGTGTAGATTGAATGTCTGTGGCTGTGGGTCCCTCGTTCCTCCCGTCATTCTCTGCGGGGTTCCATATGGATCCTCCATGATATGACTGTGGTGGCTCCTCTCTTGCCAGAATCTCAGCTATCAGCCTACAGTAGGTTGGTAGGGTTAGATGGGCCCCAGCTCTCTCGCTGCATCCTGAAAAATACAAACACAATCTTCATTGGAGAGTGAGATCAGTGTAGGTTAACAAATATACACAATTCTGGATTACCTAGATTCTATTTTTAGTAGCCTCTCTGTTAATTGTTCCCATAGTGCATCTTGTCTTGGGAGCCCAAGAGTACGGGATCCGGTGTCTATCGCCCTGAATCCCAAGTTCCAGACAAGGGGTCCCCCTCACTAAGGGGTCTCCCTCACTAAGTGGAAAATTGGCCGATTTTGAAAGCTCTTGATTGTCTCCCCAGGCCCAGGCTCCTTTCTTGGTTCACAGTTCTCTCCCAGTAGGGGTGTGGTCCGCAGATTTGAATGTGGATTTAATTCATACATATATTCCTGGGGAAAATATATTGTGTTTAGTTAAAAAATAAGAAACATGATGGTCATCACTGAAAAGGAAAAGAACAGAATGAAGACAATGCATGCAGTGTTTGTATGGCCCCATGTAATGACTGAAGTGAGCAATGGACCAGAATGTATTAAATAACACTGTCAAATGAGATTGAAGGGTGCAGAATCTAGTCCAATTATCCAGATCCTGGATGCCTGTGGAAGTCTCTGAGACCATAATTCCAAACAACGTAACACAAGATTTATTCCTAATAACTAAGGAAGAAAGAAAACTTATTGGGAAAATTCTTACAGAGAAATTTAGTTTTCAAAAAACAAGAATATAAAATAAATATTATGCATTAAATAATTATAATTATGCACTAAGAAACTTTCATAAAAATTAATAAAAAATAACTTTCAAATACACTGAAGATCTTTGTTCAAATCCATGTTTGTATGTATATGTACAAAATACATGGCTGTTTATGAATTTATGTGTATGAATATATGAATCAGTATAATAAACTTATGAATAACATGTATTATGATGTAGACTTTATGTTTATCAGATCATGCTTGATGGGTTCCTTCATCTAATTTAAAATGAGCTAAGTCTCTGAAGGAATGAAAGATTATCCAATACGGAAAAAATCAGATTTTATTCCATGGACTATTTGGGTTATGGTAATAAATACATCCATTGAACATGTGTGGAATCCTGAGGCCTGATTAGTGTATACCATTCTGTTGCTAGAAGAGTTGAATTCACTCCAAGGCATGAGCATGCATAGGTATGCATCCAACACTTAAGAATTGGGGAATTGGGGATAACAACTCATTATTTGCCCACTAAATAATGTAACTCATTATGGACAATAAATATATATTTTAAAAAAAGAATTTGAAAATTGCAATTATAAGTCTTTGAAGAATGTACAGAAATTTTAGAATAAATAGGGAAAATCATATTTGTGTAGAAGAAAATTTATCACTGGATATTTAGTTTTCACACATACATTTGGAACCTAAGAATTAGAACTATTTTACATTTCATGCCTTATATGTCCTTATGGTACTAATATATATTATAATTTATACATCTACATATATATATAACTTGAAAAAATTATATTTAAAAGTTTGATAATTCAAATTTTCTTGAAAATTATTAAATTACTTCTTTCCAAAAGTTACATTTTATTTATTGATGGCTTATATTTTATGAATTCATAGTTGGCTTGTCTCACAAGTGGCATGAAAGATTAATTCATTTTTTAAAATTTAAATGTTTGCTCTTTCAAAGATTGGAAAATATATTCTATACAGTTATATGGATTATTTCACAAGCACATGTCAAGTGAAATAAATACAAGGAAACATCATCACATATGAAGTTTGTTCAGATTGACATAATTGATTTATTAATTGGCAAGTCATGATTTAATTCTGATTCAAGACAGATTTCCTGAATTAAAGATATAAGTATTATCAGCTATGTTATCTCCTGGCATCTTATTGTTATAATCCAGGTAATACAGTGTATTAGTCAGGGTTCTCTAGAGGAAACAGAGTTGACAGAATGGATTGTAGTAAAATGGAATTTATTGGGGTTGCTTAAGACAGTCCAACAATAGCAGTCTGCAGGCCCAAAGGTGAAGAAACCAGCAGCCCAGAAGGCCTGATGGCTTCCTTGGGAGCGGCTGTTCTTCAGTCCACTATGTGAGGCCAAGGAAACTGGGTTCTGATGTCCAGAAAGGGTAGGAGAGCAGGATGTGAGTGCCAGGCTCGAACAAGTACGAGCAGCCAACAAGCAGGGAGGACAGGAGATAATTTTTTCCCTTTTATATAGCCTTATGGTGGGGTCTTACAACCCTTCCCCAGATTTAATGGCTTCCTGAATCTCTGGAATTTCCTTCCTGCACTGCTCACACAGGAACCGATGTTTAGTTGTAGCTTCTTTGAACTCTTTACATACTGCCCCCTACTGAGAGGCTGCCTTCCTGTAAACATCCTCAGAGACCTAACCAAGATAATTAAAAGGATCAAGTTGATAGCAAAACCTAAGCATCACAGATAGCTTGTACATTATTTATACAAATTCTTACTAATATCTTAAATATTCCCAATGTCAACTTTAATCGACTATATCTAAATCATTAGAAACCTATAAAGGAAGGTTTTTGCAAGACTACACTTTTTATTTAATGTAGAGAAAATGAAAATTTACATAATTTCATTTTAATCTATCACTCTGCTTCTATAAACGTTCATCTATAACTATATTATCATATTAGTTATCAATAAGATAATCGTAAGAAAATTATAAACATCTTTTCCTTCAAATGAAAAGTAATTCTAGCCTCTGATTTTTAATGGAAAACCATAGCATACTATCTAACATTATTTTTAGCTTATGAGTTACTATACAATCTTACAAAAATGTGTTAAATCACATGCACACCAAGCAGACCATTTGTTTCAGATACAACAATCTTATATTTATCTTCACTATGGCATAGTTCATGATTGCATTTACTATACCCAGCTTTTGTGGTCAGGAAAATCACTATTCTCGATGCCAGAAAAAATAATATACTATTCTTAATAACAATCAAATACAAATGGCCAACACCAATTTGAGAAAAGTTTCAATGTTATTATCAGAGAAATGCAAATCAAAACAACAATGAGATTCCATCTCACTCCAGTCAGAATGGCAGTCGTTAAAAAAAATAATCTACTAACAATAGATGCTGGGGAGGTTGTGGGGGAAAAGGGACCCTCACTCACTACTGGTGAGAATGCAAACTTGGACAACCACTATGGAAAGCATTGTAGAGGCTCCTGAACAGGATGGATATAAAGCTACCAGCAGATCCAGCTATCCCTCTACTGGGCATGTAACCCCAAGTTTCCACACAGAAGTAGAGACACATTTGCTCAACCATGTTTATAGAAGATGAATTCATAATAGCTAATAATTAGAACCAACACAGATGCCCATCATTGGATGAATGGATAACAAAGTTGCAGTATGTATACACTATGGAATTCTAAGCACCTGAAAGGAAAAATGACATAACAAAATTTAAAGAAATATGGTCGGACTCAGACACCAGGTTGACTCCTAGGCTATCCATAAACCCCTACCCCATGGACTGATCCAGACTGCCCACAGAGGAGGATACACAGCTGATTGGGGACAGGGAAGCGGGACATCGGGGAATTGGAGACATCAGCACATTATTCTTTTATTAAGTGTATCTAATTACGGATAATAAAAAAAAAGAAAAAGAAAAGAAATATGGTCGGACTTGGAGCAGATCATTCTTAATGACCACACACAAGAGCAGAGAGCCAAGCACCATATATTTTCTTTCATACATGTTTCCTAACCATGTTTTAACTGGAACATTAAGAAAAATCTGTCAGTGAACAGAGAGATTATAAAAGGGAATGGAAAGAGCTGGAGAGATGGCTTAGCATTTAAGGCACTTGCCTCCAGTGCCTAAGGCCCCAAGTTCAATTCCCCAGTACCCACATAAGCCTGACCCACAAGATGGAGGCCCTGGTGCTCATTCTCTCTCTCTCTCTCTCTCTCTCTCTCTCTCTCTCTCTCTCTCTCTCTCTCTCTCTCTCTCTCTCTCTCTCTCCCTCTCTCCCTCTCTCTCTTTCTCTCTCCCTCTCTCTCCCTCTCTCTCTTTCTCTCTCCCTCTCTCTCTCTTTCTTTCTCTCTCTGCTTAATAATGAAAAAAATAAAAAAAAAGAAAAATCCTTTTAAAAAAGGAATGGAAATTATTGGTGGGGGGAAATGGAGGGTAGGGGGAATGGGAGGGTGGGGGTACTCATAGAGTAAACAAAACTAATAATGAATTGATACCATAAAATTCTTGATTTTATACAGGAAGCTCCATGAACATAATGGGAGGAAGCCAAACCTCAAGAATAATTGCTCAGGCCTGCTCTTGAATACCTGTCTCAAGACTTAGGTAAAGACCCTACTGCTGAAGAAATCACAGTATCATCAAACACCAAGAGATCCTGCTAGATCCAGAATGGTAACCAGCTCCCATATGGTAGCATGTGTAGCACTGGAAGGTGTTTCATGAGCTGCCAGGGGAAAGTGGTCAATGATATTTGGAGAAAGCAGAGACCACTAGTATAAAATATAAGCTGTTGTCACAAGAATGCTTTAAACACAGCTATAAGGAAGAGACCAGCACTTGTCAAGAAGTGCTCATCTGTTCAATAGTGGCACTAAATCTAGGAGGGTAATTGATGGCTTACTGATTGGCTAAGCAATCCTCTCAGTGACAAAGAACTCTTAACTGGAACTGGGATCCATGGCATAATCCTATGGGAACAAGGAAGTTGTGATCCTAGGGGAAATTCACACTACCAGAGAGCTACAGAGAGGCTAAACCCATTAGGAGCTAGCCAAAATAGCAATTTTGTCTCATTTGACTTTATTGATCTCACTCTCCGATGGAGTTTCTGCTTGTATCTTTCAGAAGGCATTGGGTGAGCCAGGGACAGCTCAACTCCATCAAGACACGGGATGATGGCTGACATCCTGGCAGGAGACAAATCACACCTAGCCTTCACACAAGGCCCAAATTAAACCTATGAAAAAGTGATGAAACAAACAGGAGACCAATCACCACAGCAAGTCTGATAACCCATGAAAGGTCAATGGAGACAGACACCACAATACCCAACACAACCCAGGGCAAAGATCCAGAGATACTTAAGATCTCAAAAACAAAGCAGACTCAAAACTCACCCACTATGACTCAAGGAACTGAGCAGAAAAGAGGGGGTGGAAAGAATGTAAGAGCCATGGTTAGGGAGAATATCCAGAGACATTGCCCCCCTCAGCAACAATACACTAAGGGGGAAAAAAAACAGAGAAAGAAAAAACTGGCTACCTATGATGCAGTTCATAACCCCTTAACCTATGGACAGATCCAGTATGCACATCAAGGAAGGATGGGTATGTGACAGAGAGGAGGGAAATGGGGACACATTCACAAGATTTGCTCATACAATGTATATACTTATTCATAATAAAGATATTTTTAAAATATATAGAATGGAAAGCAAATAAGGCCTCTAACCTAAGTTCTGTAAATGTTCCTAAAGTAAATATATTTGGATGATCTGATCTAATCAAACATCTTGCCACATTATTTGGTAGACTACATGAAGAGCTCTTATATCTACACCAGTCTGTAAAGAAATCTAAAACTATTTCATGGACAGTAATAGTAATATGCTATTTGCATCCCCAGTAAAATCTCTCTGTGATTTTTTTTTGTGCAAAGTGGCAATTACACTCTTAGTTTAATGAATGTAGTAAAACTTAATGAATCATCTTCAAAACTAATGAAGCACTTTAAAATGCAAAACAAATGAAAATAAAGATTTGCCCATCAATGCAGACCAAAGAAATGATCAAAATCTACCCTGGGGTATGTGGATAGAAAATAAACTTACTAGAATGGATACTTTGAAAAAAAGAACTAAAGTTCATGTGACAAGATACATAGTTTCTTCCCCTCAATGAAGACAAAATTATTCTCTAAAGTCAATTGAATTTCATATGCACAGATACATAAATATTCATTTATATCACAATGTTTCTACATTTAACAGCTTTGCTGTACTCAATAACAAACTTGTGAGCTGTTAGTATTTAAAATAAAGATCTGGAAATTTGAACATGAAGTGATGTTGAATTTTGTCAAAAGCCTTCAAAAAAGCAAACTGCCCCCTCACAAAA
>PVHP010054467.1:0-10452 GCA_004024765.1 Zapus hudsonius | reverse complement strand
CAGCTGATGGCAGTTTGGGTTTTACAACCTCGATGAAGCTGTGTTGTTGGGGGCGAGCTTATGGGGTTATAAGCCAGCTTCCCCTTGCCAGTGTTTGACACACCTTCCTGCCGCTGTTTGCAGTGCTGTGGCAGAGGTGATGTCCAGCCCTCTGCTCATGCCATCGTTTTCCCTGCCAGGATGGAGTCTCCCCTCGAGTACGTAAGCCAAATAAACCCATTCCTCTACAAGCCGCTTTTGCTTGGGTTCTCTCTGCGCAGCAACTAGAATGATGACCCCAACACCTCTCATTTGCATAGTGGAAAGTGGAATTCATATGGCATTATGATGAGAAGTTTTCTGCATCACCAAGAGCATGGCTCAGAGGATAAAGCCTCCATTCTACCAGGCAATCTAGTTACCTGGTAGGGTCATCTATGATCTCCCTGCCTCCCACTTCTCACTAAGCACACTTTGCACATGGAGGAATATGGGGATTTTTTTCATCTGTTCCTGCTCCCGTGTCCTCATCTCAAACCCTCATGCAGTCTGTTAATTTGATGTAGAAGTGATTACTATTCCACATTTCCGAGACCATAAAAATGCAAAACATTCTGGAGGATACAGGTCGTCTTTTGAACTTCATGTAATGGATTCTCTTGAGCACCAGCTGGTTTTCAATGCTGATGCTCTTTTCACATCGGACTGTGCTGTTAGACTAATGCCTGTCAGGAACAGTAATGGGAAAACATTCTAATCACATGGATATTTGCCCATTGCTGCTCACCTTCAACAAAAAGTGACAAGTGTGTCACATTTCATCAGGTCACATCAGGTAGTGTCTCAAGCAAATAGAGAACATATGATACATGACTGCAGCACCCCTCACCTAGCAGTACAGGGAAAAGGAAACATCTCATAGAATTTCAGAAAGAGAAATATACCTGATTGTTAGGTCAACAACCATGAATTTTCAACATACATTTGATAACAATAATGATGGATAATTGTGTGTTTATATTGAAGTGATATTATTTTCATGTATTTTATATACTAGCTTTTCATTATAACATGGAACAGAATTGGAGTCCATTTCTTGCTAAGAGGATATGATGGTTAACATTGTCAACTTGGCAAGATCTAAAATCATCTAGGAGACAAGTACCTGGCCAGGCAGGTCTTGAAGGAAGTTTCTAGATTAGTTTCATTGAGGTGGGAAGACCTACTCTAACTATGGGTGGCACAATAATATTCCACTGGCTAAGTTCCAGACTGAATACAATGAGGACATAAGTGGACACCAGTATATACAAACATACAAAGTTTGTTTATCTGTGTTTGTGTGAGTTTGCTTAGGATTATCTGTTCCAAGTCCATCCATTTTTCTACAAATTTCATTATATCATTTTTGCCTATTGCTGAGTAGAATTCCACTGTGTATATGTACCACATCTTCATTATCCATTGGTCAAATAATGGGCATCTGGTCTTATTTCAGTTCTTAGCTATTGTGGATTGAGTGGCTATAACCATCGTTGAGCAAATATCTCTGTAATGAAGAGTGGAGCCTTGGGGTAGGTGCCCAATAGAGGACCAGCTGGGCCTATTTTCACCTTTTACAGGAGTCCATGTTGATTTCCAGAGTGGTTAACAAGTGTTCACTCCCACCAGCAGTGATGGCTCCTGTTTCCCCACATCCTCGCCAACATTCATCGTTTGATTTTTCAAAGATTGACAACCTGACTGGAGTGAGGTGGAATCTCATAGTTGTTTTAATCTGCATTTTCCTGATGGCTCAGGATGTTAAACATTTTTTTAAGTGAGTATTAGCCATTTGTATTTCTTCCTTTGAGAATTCCCTATTCAGTTCCCTGCCCCTCCCCTTTTTTGGTTCCAAACAGGTTTTTATTGTAATATTTTAGGGGGAGGGATTAGAATTGGGCAAAGTTTTTGAGCTTGATGAGGTCCCACTGAGTGATTGCTTAATTTTCTGAGCTACTGGATGGGCCTCTGTTTTACAAGAGAGGAAAAGTTTTCTTCAATAATTTTGTGGAATGTTTCCCTTATGCCTTTGGTCTGAAATTCTTTCCCTTCTGGCATGCCCATGATCTGGATATTCCGTCATTTTAGGGTGTCCTACAATTTCTTCATATTCTGTTTGCATGATTTTTGGAACTTATCAAAGTTTTTGAACTCCTGATCAATTTCTTCTGTCTTGTGGTCCAGCGCTGAGGTTTTGTCTTCCACATAATCAACTCTGTTAAAGTTTCTAAAGCTTTTACAAACTGTATTTGATTTTTGTTTTCTGTTCCATTTTTCTATATTGTGTCCACTCCTTTGTCACTTTCCAGTTTCAGGTCATAAATTGATTTTCTTGATGCTTGGAATTTAGTCTTGCATTTAAGCATGTCTTCATTAATCTTAATCAGTGGGTTATTGAGATCCTCTCCACTCAATTCAATTAATTCTCTCTCATGAAGGCTGTGTGCTGTAAGAAATGACTGTATTGCATTTCATATATGAAATTGTTAGTTTTTTGATATCTTTATTATCAGTAATTAGATACAGTGTATGAGCAAATCTTATGTTGGTACCCCCATTTCCCTTCTCCCTGTCCCCAATCTAGTGTGGGTCCTCTGCAGTAGGCATACTAGATAAGTCCATGGTGTTGGGGGTTATGTTTAACTCAAGAGGTAGCCTGGTTCCCCCTCCCCACTTTGTGTGTTGTTGCTGAGGGGGGCAATGTCTCTGGATATTCTTCCCCACCATGGCTCTTACATTCTTTCTGCACTCTCTTCTGCTCAGTTCCCTGAGTAATGGTGGGTGAGTTGTAAGTCTGCTTTATTATTGAGATCTTAAGTGTCGCTGGACTTCTGCTTTGGGTTGTGTTGGGTATCATTGGTGTCTGTCTCCATGACCTATTCCGGGTTATCTGACTTGCTGTGATGATAGGTCTCTTGTTTATCTTCACACTTACTCATAGGTTTTATTTGGAGCCTACATGATAGGCCCAGGGTGGTTCATCTCTTGCAGAGATGTCAGCCATCATCCTGTGTCTTGTTGGTAGAGTTGGGTTGTCCCTGGTTCTCTAACTGCCTTCTGAAAAATACAAACAGAATCTCCATGGGAGACTGAGAACTGTTACACAGGTTGTGGGGCTCTGGGCTGGTGGCTGATATGAAGGCTACCACCGTGCCTTGCCTGTGGGGTTCAGGGGCCATAGCACTTGCCCCTTCTCCCCTACTGCACCCCACTGAGCAGGTTGTGGAGGACTCATGGTACCCCCTGGTGGGTGGTTGACAGCTATTACTGTGCTTCCCATCTGGGGTAGGAGTGACGCCCCATGAGGGTGCAGGTAGGAGGATGCCTGTGGTGGGAGGGGGTAAAGGGCAATGGAGGGTAATGGAGATCTCCCAGGCCTGATGGGTCCACAGAGTCAGCTGGTTTGAGGGCTTTGGTGAGCAGAGGTGGCCAGTGACAGGGTTTGGCATTCAGAGAAGTGGTGGAGGCCAGAAAGATCCACCGAGTGTGGTAAGGAGGAAGGGGGGATATGGAGATTTCTCAAAAAAATCTAAAAATCAATCTACCATGTTACACATCTATATGGAAGGAGGAAGGGTGGAAAAGGGAAGGTAGGTAGGTATAGAGGTGAGTATGATCAATTTTCAATCTATACTCCCATAAAAATGTCCTTATGTAACTCTGCACCAAATACAATGAATATTCACAATTTTAAATACAAACAGGCTTTGACATGGTCACCTGTAACCCCAGTCCTGTGGGAATGTGAGATCTGGAACAAAGGATTGCTGAGGCTTGCTGATCAACCAGTCTGACTAAAAACAGCTGCTCTGAGTTCAAAGAAAGACTCTGTCTCAAGAAAACATACAATGAGTGACAGAAGGAGCACACTGAACATTTTCCTCTTGCCTTGCAGGTGTGTGGTACACCTATCTGCACACACGTGCACACACATCACATACACACATATGCATTCAGAAAAGGTGACGAAAACATTTAAATAATTTATATAAACTTTTTGAATTTGAAATCCCTTAACTTCATCTACACTAAATTTAGATTTTCAGCATGTCATCCAGACAATTTTTCAAAGCATTGTACATAAGTGACCAGATATTGGTATCTTTCTAAATAGTGTCTTTGTGTACCAGCGTGTAGGTCATATATACTTAACTTTCCCTTACATTTTCATTTAAAATGGAATAATTAAGTGGAGTAATGCATATAAAATGGTCTACATAATCTTGACATAAATAAGTTCTTATAAAAGATTAATACTATAAATATCAATTACTTGTAGAAATGTTTAAACTACTGGACACTTTTATGTCCTTATGTTTCAGTTACATAAATAATAAAAAAAGTTATGCTGTTGATATTATTCTTAAAGTGTTCACTTTCACAACATCAAGGCAATGCAGATAACATTTATGAAATTATTAGCTGAAGGTTTAAAAGTGCCAGGTCTTTATCTCCATAATACACTCATGGATCCCAAGCTCAAGTTTACGTAGACTAAGTTCACATAAAAGGAAAAACAAAATTTGAGATTTATATGTTATACTGAAGATATATTTTGATAAAGAGGGTTTTAAAATTATGATGCCTAACTTGAGTTTATAGTACATTTTAGCTCTCAGAAGGAAACATTTCCCCTTATAATATCCATTAACTTTTCAAACTGAGCTGTTCCATATGAAATAGAGGATAGTCTGATACTAAACTCAAATTATGATTTCCTATTTCCATTTGTACCTATTAATTATACTTAAAAAAGAATCGAGGTAACAATTATGCAAACACATTCCTTTTCTGGAAAAAATGTTATTAATATAACCCTCATTTCTTACTGGCTTCTGTAATAGATACTACTGCAAAGGAGATTCAATTTCTCATAATTGTTGCACACATATTTTGGAATCCTATAATTTATATAATGTAAGCCTTTAAAGTTTTGAACTATTTGTTCAGCTCTTTCTCAATTTACTTTTATCTTTGAGGTATATTTTAAAGAACATTAATTAGCTTTCAATTGCAAAGGTTTATATACATTTCCCTTCAGAATTTGTTCCTATATAGTTTTCAATATGACAAATTTTCTTGATATTTGCATGAAAAAGAGATTTATTGAAAGCCCATTGAATTCTTCTCATATAGTGAAATAAAATAAACATCAAATAAAAATGCATACATACTAATCTTGAAATTTCCAAGAAGGATAGACAGGATTAAAAGGATTATATGTCATCCATTCTTACTTCAGTTTCATTTGGTTCATGGTCCCACTGGAAATAATTCATTTTTATATAGAAAATGAGCGGCCAACACTCAATCAATGAACGTGTTTCTAAAGGGTACACCAAATAAACTGATTTAATTATACAGAATGACTTACAAATAAATGGAGGAGCAAGAATCAGATGTCAGTGAGCCTGATGTAGCAGGATTGTAATCCCTTCCTCTAGGGAGGCTGAGTTAGGATTGAAAATTGAAAATCGCTCAGGCTTTGCTGAAGCAATTCAAAGCCATTCTGGCTAATTTAGGGAGATTTTGTTTCAAAATAAATGATAATGTGACAGTCTAGTTTCAATCCTATGATTACAAAAATAAAAATTAATTAATTAGTTAATTAATTAATAAGTCTTAAAATCATATTTACTTCTTAAGGGAAATCAGGTTCCTATTAAAGTTGTCATTGACAGTGTAATAATGAAATGTTGGAAGATCCCTGATGGCTGGGATGGTTTCATGCAGGTGTCCCCCACAAATAAATGTGTTCTGAATGCTCAATTCCCAGCTGATGGCAATTTTGGAAGCTTGTTGGAGCTGTGTTGTTGGGGGTGGGCTGATGGGTGTTATAACCAGCTCCTCCTTGCCAGTGTTTGGCACACTCTCCTGCTGCTGTATTGGCCAGGAGGTGATGTCCACCCTTTTGCTCATGCCATGATTTCCCTGCCATCATAGAGCTTCCCCTTGAGTCTTTAAGCCAAAATAAACCCATTCCTCCTCGACTACTTTTTGTGCATTCTTCGTCATAGCAACCAGAAGGTTGGCTGCAACAATGGCTTAGATATAAGAGAAGCTATGTGTACTGGTTTTAAGAATTTACCCCTAAGTTTTATATTTTAAAGCATAATTTGCTTAAGTATTGCTATAGATTGTGATTTTTGTAAGCTATTGATATTATGGATATGACTAAATTTCCCCCAAATAACTATTCATACTTTTGCCTACTTTCTGTCCATCTGCAAATGTGGAGCAGTTAGAAACTAACTTGGGTGATTTTGCTAAGAGCTCTTCAGGACCTAGAGAATGGAGACTCAGGATCATCCCCAGGCCCACTGCCCCCCCCACAGGAAGAATTTGGGCAAAATGCTAGTTATCACTGACCAGTGTCAGTCATCATGTGACCACAGAATACATTGGATTCCTGCTGAAGTGTTCATTTGGAGCCTGTGTACAGAGCCACGGGGGAGGGGGGAAACTTGACTTTTTTTATTTCTTCAGTGTGTAATTCCATTAGAAAATCAATGGCAAATATATAGGAACAAATTGGAAAGAGATTTTCTGTGCCTAGCTGTGTACTGTTACACCATCTTTTCTTGGGGTGACCCAAGACTTTATTTAGTCAAGAAGCTTGATGTTCATGGGCTGGATTCTTTGGGGAAATGGGATGAGTGTTACTCACTCTCCTTGTGAAACTTCAAATCTAGTTTCTGCCCTTTTTGTTACGGATCAGATAATAGTTCAGAAGTTTTCTGTCTGCTTCATCCCTGGGAAAACCATAAGCTAAGAATCTCCATCTGAACTGTGTGGGTCCAAACACTGAGATTCTTATAACATCTTTGCCTCCTGTCACCCAGTATGGGAATTTTGTCTACTTAACACTTGATAATAATGTCACTTGGCCTTAGCTACTCAAGGACACCATCATTTCATCTCAAACTAGGGAGGAACACTTTAATAATGTCATATTCCACTTTCACCATTGTCTTCACAACAATATCCATGAAGCTTTCCAAATATGGTGGTGTTCCTAATGTCTTAAGAAATATCCTTTGGTTGTTTTTGGGGGGGAGCATTCAGTGGTCACTGGATGTGTGTAAGTTTCCTCACAAGATAATACAAAATAAACGACATAATTTTTGTTTCTTCTTTACCATTATGCTAAGGAAATTCTGACCTCTCAGTTCCAGCAAGCCAATGGGTAAAACACTTCTCACTGCCTGAGTCAGCACACAAACTCTAGACTCTTGTCAGTTAAATCCGATTAATAAGTTAAACCAAAGGCAGCATTAAAGGCTATCCTTAAATGCTTAGAATCCATCACATGTACAGTCTTCAGGTTTTTGACAGTATTAACTGGCATAACCTTAGGATCTTTTTGAAGTGTAACTTATTTCTGACCACTTTTCGCCCCTTCCTCTGTCCACCGGGCACAGGGGGAGATATGGGTGGGTCTTGAGAAGCAGCATCTCTGTGTAGGATGGGGCTAGAGAGAAAGCTAGATTGAAAGTTACCAGGGAAGAAGAGCTGTTATCTCATCTCAGCAGTTTACTCCTCACCCTGGACCTCTGATCTCCTGCTGACATGCCTGGCCTTTGGAGAAATAGGCTTAGAGTCTGGAGGTTCCACGTCACCCATCAGTTGGTGGTGATACTGAAATCTTTTGAAGCAGAAACCTGAAAGGCGGACTGCAGTGGTTGCTGTCAAAGATGATTTGTTCTTACTTGCTACTAATTGGGTTTAAAATAGCTGTGCATGTCACGTTTACCAGGGCTCTAGTAAGGATTCAGGAAATGCTGAATCAAGGATTGTCCGAATAATAACAACGTTTATGCAGCGTTCCTTGAGTGTCAGGCTCTCTGGCAGGCTGTAGCCAAGTTACCTGGTTCACATACTGACTCTGCATGATTTTGGGCAAGTCAGTCATTTCACTCGAATCTTCATTTTTTTGTGTGTGTGTTATTTAAATAAAAAATACTGTCTGAATATATACAAGGCAGTTAGAAAGATGAAAGAAGTGAAAATTTGCTGGCATGCCATTCAATACAGGAGGGAGGAGTTTAAGGATTAAAAAAGTGACTATCTACACATTGTCACTGTTATGTTTTTAATATATTTTTGAAGTTATATTTTGAACTTTTCATGCTCTCCCTTAACTTTTTGAAATATAGCTGTCCCTTGAAACATATAGGAGTTATTATAATGTTCCGTCTCCTTTTGTTTATGGATTGTATATGTTAATATTATGTAAATTAAATATAGCTTTCTAATTTAGATTCATTCCAGGTTTGAAACAATGTTAAAGATAAAGGTTTTGTTACAGATGAAAATGATTGAAAACAACTAAACAAAATCCAAGCGGAAAAGAAAATGGCATATTAATAAGAATGGAACAAAAGTGAGAGATATTTGATTCTAGATGAAAACTGGGGAGGTACAAATGGACTGTATTTCTGTTAAAGACATAAAAGCTAGGAACTAGTAATGGAAGGTAAGAGAGAAAATAGAGTAGGTAAAATAATTTACAGAAAGGATATGGTCCATTCTCAAAGCTACTACTATGTGTACATGGATGCATTCCAAATAGATGAGCTTGTAACCCTGTTCCTGACTTCTGTGCCCATTGATGACTGAGCTTGTCTTCTTAGAGTCCTACAGGCTTTCCAACTCTGCAGGTACAAAGCCAAAATCATCTTCAATACCTTCCTGCCCCAATATTACACACACTTGCATGTATTCATGCCCCCATCTGCTTTGCTTATTCCCTGTTCTGCTTAGTGCCATCTGAAAAAGTATGAAAGATGCAAGCTTTTTTCTTTTTCATGCTCTCCAATTTCATTAGGCTGCCAGTCCTCATTGCATCTGCCTTCTAAACATCTCGGATTTGGCATATCTTATTAATTTGTATGATCACAGAACTCTGAAAACTTATACTTCTGATGTTGACCCTCTCTGATGCACCTAAACTGTGATCTTTCTAAAGCTCCTATCTGCTGCTGCTGCATCCAAGCCTACCACTCAAGCAGCTTTTGTTTACTTAATAGGTCAGCTTTTGTCTAGCTTTTGTGGCCTTATCAGGTGCTACCTACACTTGCCACCTTCCCACTCCCATCAGGTAAATTGCAGTTTTTCAAGAATGGATGAACATATATACCTTTCTGCCTGTGCACAGGTTGTTTCCTCTCCACGGAGTGTTTTCCCACTGGTTAATTGACTTTTACTAGTCCTTAAAAAGATATTTTAATAATTCCCTCATTTTTGAAGATTTCCTAGACATAAACCCGACAGCAAACAGATCATAGTTCATACCATCTCTATACCCATGACTGCATCTTGTAACCACTAGGTTTAGGATACCTGAAGCATGTGTATGTGTATATGCCTGTCTCATCTGGCATATTGCAAGCTTGGGAACATCAGAAAACATGATTTATGCATTTCTGGTTTTTCAGAAGCTAGGCTAATCATCAGCACATAAAAGGCTTTCTGTAGAGGCTTAATGAGTAATGAGTGAACATGTACTTTGAATATCTGATCACAGAAGGTTGTTATTAATAGACCTTGGTTCTGTGTTCTAAGCACATTGACACTTGTCATGTGTCTGATACCTTCAGATTTCCCTGCCCCTGCCGCTTCCTTGCACCACAGGCTGTGATGGGTCAGGCATCTTCAGGGACCACCCCTCACCTTCAGTGTGAGGTGTCTAGTTAGAGCTACAACCTAGGTGCTAAAACTGATTGGTCAAATATGAACCCATCAGCTGTCTCTCTGACTCACCTGGGGAGAACTTAAGTTAACTTCCCTAAAGGAAGCTGGTCTCTTCCCCCACATGGCAATGGAGTAGAAAGACTGCTGAATTTCCAGGCCTTAGGAAGGTAAGCCCTTCCCCACCCCAGCTATTGGCTGGGGTGGGGGCAGGCTCCAGACTTTTTCCCTCATGAACCTCTCTTTCTCATGATTGGAGCTCTCTATTATCTTTTCTTCTGCTGCTTATTTAGCTGAACAGCTTAAGTTCTGTTAGACTCGTGTTCTCCCCACACTGGTGGCTGGAGAACTCTATAACTTCCCATGTGGTGACTGGGAGACTTCCCCATCCCATTCCCTTTTTCCTTAACTAATAAATGTGTAATAAGATTTATTTCTGTCCCTGTGTATAATTCTTTTGCATTAGAGGACATGAACTCCGGGGGGAAGGGCGAATTCAATGGTAAAAAAACAAATATAACTGTGCCAAGATTTCCCCATATCAAGGCCATTGGCAATCCCTGGTTGCATTTGGTTCCCAGGCACAAATGAAGTTGCAGCATGAGCTGGGAAAGCTGAAGCCCTTTCACTGTATGTCTTGCCTATCTGTATGGCTACTAACTTCTTTCTGTTATAAAGCCTGGGGCATCTTCAAATACCATACGATATTTTGTTTTATCCTGGCTTCTGTTGAAGTGGGGG
>PVHP010054466.1:0-10458 GCA_004024765.1 Zapus hudsonius | reverse complement strand
TCCTTAAATAATAAATAATTTTTTTAAAATCCCACACTACTGTCCAACATGGCATCCACTGGCCACCCATGCCTACAGAGCACTTGAGATGCAGCTAATACAAAAGAAGGAATTTTTTAAAATCCAAACTAATTTTTAATTCACTTAAATAAGCTTTCATTTAAATAACCCCATGTGGCTAATAGTGGCCATGCTGGTTGCCCAGCTTGGAATCTCAAGCCTCATTTTCTAATCTATAAATGCTGAATCCCCGCCTCTCAGGGAGTTGAGGGATGAAATAATAATGACAGTAATTGGACATAAAGTGACCTCACAAACTATAGCCCAGTCAAGAAGCACAGTGGATTCCAGAAGCGATCTTTGCATTTCTTCTATCGTGTCAAGTCCCTGAGAAGTGCTGGGCCCTGGCCAGGAGTCCACAGGCATGGAGGGTGAGGGGCAGGCCCTGTGTTCATGGAGCCTGCTGAACACCCAGCCACCCTAAGGTGGCTTTTTTTTGAGGGAGTGAGAGAAAAGAGGCAGATAGAGAGAGAGAATGGATGTGCCAGGGCCTCAGGCCACTGCAAATGAACTCCAGACACATGTGCCACCTTGTGATCTGGCTTTACGTGGGCACTGGGGAATCAAACTCAGGTCCTTCTGCTTTGCAGGCAAAAGCCTTAACTGTGAAGCCATCTCTCCAGCCCGGAAAGTCACACTCTTGATCAGCACAACAAAGGAAAAAGACAGCTGAGTGGGTGCCAATAGGCTTCTGTTCCAGTATGTTCTCCAGTGAGAGCAGTGCAGGCGGCCTTCCTGGGCAAAGCCTTCTCTGGCCTGTGACATCACCTCTAGCTCAACAAGCTCCAAAGGGGAAGCACTGAAACCCAATTTTGGGAGCCCTATGGCTGCCCAGGCTACTTTCGGTTTTCCATCAAGAATGTGGGGCTGGTGGAGTACGGTTGTGCATACCTGTAACTGCACCCTTGGGAGGCAGGGAGACAAAGGCAGGAGGATCACAAATTCGAGGCCAGATCAGCCTGGGGACCTCTGTCTGGTTCTATGTAAAGTACCACATCAAAAGTCCCTGTCCTCCCTGCCCCATGGACCCTAGAGCCCATGAGAGATTCATGTGTAAAGAACCAAACTTAATACCCACGGACACCATTTGATCCTATGCTCTCAACCAGAAAGAAGGCATCCATCCCTTGAGGAGTAAAGGAACCTGCCAAAGGCTTTTCATGTATTAGGCTGTTTGCGGTTGCTATAACCACAATACCATAGGCTGGGAAAGTTGCAAAGAAAAAAAAGGTTCATTTTGGCTTGTGGTTCTGGTCCAAGGCCAAGGGGGTACTCTGGTGGGGGCTCTTGCTGGCAGAGTGGAGATGGTACAGGGTGTCAGTCATGGTAACAAATGGGACATGCACACGTGTCTGCCTCTTGCTTTTTTTTTTGTTGTTTTGTTTTGTGAGACAGGATCTCCCGCTGTGACCCAGGCTGAGTGGAACTCACAGTAATCCTTCTGCCCTAGTATCCAAGTACTAGGTTTATGAGTTGGAGCTACCATGTCTGGCTTTTCTCCCTTTTCTCATAATACCACAAGGTTCAGTCAAAGGGCTCTTCCTAGAGATCACACCTAACCTCATCACCCCAAACACCATGGCAGGGTTGTTTCTGCACCACAGCCCATGACCAGCGCCCTCACTGATAGAAATGAGCTCAGAAAGAAGAGGAAAATGCTCTGTCATTGTGCCGGGCTGGTCCTGGTACAGACCAGACAGACAGATTCACAGCATTCTCTCCCGCTGCACTATGTGAACAGGCTTGGCCCATGCACCTCGGCTCTCTGAGTCTGTTTTCCTTCCTGTGAATGGGAGTGACAACTGCTCCCTCCCAGCATGGGGACAGCAGAGACCCAGCTGGTACCATGACGCAGCCTCAGGCACCGCTCGGGGTGCACAATCAGGGTGGCTTTAGTGACTAGGACTTGGGACCATGACTCCTCTCAGTGCCTCTGAGACTAAGAAGTCCTGGCCAGGACAGAGTCACCCTAGAACCCAAAAGTCAGGCCCTCAGAAAGAAGACAGAGGTTTGCACCAGGACCAAGCCCCAAGCCCCCTCCTCCTCAGGGCTGAGACCCCAGCCATGTGGCCTGAAGAGGCTGGCAGCTGCCCATCCCAATAGCACCAAGAAAAGAGGATTTCAAGTAAATTACAAACAAGCGTGTGTGTTTCTCTTATGCCCATCTGTGGCAGTTTCTCGAAGGAACAGCTCTTGGGGGGAGGGGGACAAAGCGGAAGTAGAATGGCTCTTGGAGAAGCTGGAAAAATTAGCAATTAGGAGGGAAAATTGTAATGAGAAAATGAGCCTTAATAAGGCAAACACAATACTGCCGTGGCTTTTTTCTTGTTCTCTCGCCGCAAACAAGTGATGACTTCATGTCTGGGTTTCTTTGCTTTCCTGTGGCAGAGCCAACTGGGAAAGAGCTGGAGAAAAATGTCTCCATTGTCCCCAGACGGTACCCTGGCATCCGGGGAAGAGAAGTCCCCCATAACTGATGAGCCAGGACTCGGAGTGGATCACCTATGCTGCTCTCGGTCACCCAGGAAACATGCAAACACCCCATCAGTCAGCATGGGCTAGGTCGTGCTGCAGTAACAACCGCCAAACTCTCAGTGGCTTAACCCGATAGACAGTTCTTGAGCTCAGCTTATCACCGTCCTTCAGGGACATAGAATGACGGGATAGCTGGTCTTACTGACAATGTGACTGAATTAATTAAGACATGTCTAGGACTGAGGAAATGCACCTATGTGTTCATGATTTCCAGACACGACTGACATGTGGGACATGAGTCGTCCTCAGTGTCTGTCGCTGACACCTTTCCCAAAGCAGCCGGGACAAAGAAGAAACCCTAGGAAAGGGTAGCGTGTAAAGAAGTCAGCAAGAGGACCGTGAGAGAAGTGAGAAGATCTTGAAGACCAGAAGAGAGTTACCAGAGCTGACAGGTAAGCTTGCTGCTTGTGTGAATGAAGGCTATGGCTTAACCGTATCCTTCAAGGCTTAACTGGGAGATCAGACCGAGGGCACTGGAGCCAGGACTCGGCTGGCAGGGGTATGGGGAGATGGAGCGCTTGCCACACAAGCGTGAGGAGCAGATTTTGGAGCACATACATGCCAGGTGGGTGTGATGCCCAATGCTTGGGAGGTGGAGACAGAGGAGCCTCAGAGCAAGCTGTCTAAACAGCTGAATTGACAAGCTCTGGGTTCAGTGAGAGACCCCTCTTCAAGAATAAAGAGAAGGGCTGGAGAGATGGCTCAGCAGTTAAGGCACTTGCCTCCAGTGCCTAAGGCCCCCGGTTCAATTCCCCAGGACCCACGTAAGCCAGAACCACAAGGTGGTGGCCCTGGTGTCCTCTCTCTCTCTCTCTCTCTGCTTGAAAATGAATAAATAAAATATTTTTTTAAAAAAAGAATAAAGAGGAGAATGGGTGAGGATGACACCAACATCAACCTCTGGCCTCCACATGCTCCCCCACACATGCACACATACATACATGCACAACACACATACATACATACATACATACATACATACATACATACATATCCACACAAAAAAGTTGGGTGCCAAGTTCCTGAAGGTGATCATTGCTAGAGTTATAATCTAGGGTGAGTTACTTACATTCTCTGGGACTCAGTTTCCCCATCTGATAAAAAGGAAGCTTACCATTGAAGGCTTCTATACTTTAGAGCTTCTATAAAATGTGCAGTGTAAGCCCGGCGCCCCACACACCTTCAATAAACCAGTGGTCTGCACTGTGAAGATGGAAGCCATAGGAATGTGATTAGGCACACTTCATTCCCTCCAAAGAAAACTGTGAGCTCAAGACAGAGTGGGCCAGACCCTGAGGGGATGGAGTTTCCAGTGCCCCCATCTGAGAGATCCCAGGCCTATGAATGCGTGCCTCTAGGGCCCAGCAGGCAGACACACTCAATACAGAAGCGATTGCCTCTTCATACATATTAATTCTGATCAATATCTCTAGAGCTTGCAGTATGTAACGTCACAGTCTGCCAGCAAAGGTATGGAAGTCACCAGGAGTGACAATGCAGAAAGCCTAAGCTTGGCCTTGCAGTACAAACCTGAGAAGGTTTGAAAGTCACTAGGAGTGGCATGATTTCTAGGCACCGCGGGAGCCTGATCTGATGCTGATCTTGGTCCACTTGACCTCCTGATTTCTCATATGGGGGTATCGGCACCATATAGAGGTTCAGTCTTGGGACAGTGGCTGGGTACCAGAAGCTGCTGGGAAAAGCAAGATGTCCCCATGAGTCTGGGGACACACAGGTGGCAGAATAAGCAGCCACCTGCAGCTCTCCCATGAGCTCTGATCAGCTTCAATATGAGACAATCCTATTGGGCAGAGTTCACACCCACCTATGACCATCTGCACTCCACCCACAGGCCCTGGTCCACTCGGTCAGGGTCTGCCTGTGGGTGGGGCTGAATGAGCCAAGGAGGGAAGAATGACGCTACCCAATGGCAGCCCTATGCTGTGGCTCCAGGGCCACTGTTGTGGTTTGAATGTAAAATGTCCCCCATAGGCTCATGTGTTCTGAATGCTTGGTCCCTAGCTGGGTGCTGTCTGGGAAGCTGTGGAGCCTTTAGGAAGTGGACCCTTGCTAGAGGAAATGGATCTCTGAGGGGTGGGCCTTGAGGATTTATACCTGGCTCCCCTTCCTGTTCATCTCTGCTTCCTGACTATGCATGCAATGTGACCAGACAGCCTCCATCACATGCCACCATCTGCTCCCCACCATGATGGACTGGACCACTGGAACTGGAAGCCGGAAGAAACCATTCTTCCCTGAAGTTGCTTTGTCAGGTCACAGCAATGAGAAAGTAATGAACACAGTCTCCCAATGTGCCAAGGAGAACTTGATCCCTCCGGTGTCACCACAGCTAACTTCCTAGTGATCTTGAAGGAGTCGTTTCCTCCCTCACCTGCAAAGTGCATGGGAAATTCTACTGGCCTTGTGCACATGCTCAGAAACTTGTTCCTTGCCAGCCCTGGCACTTCAGGGACAACCAACCATCACATTCATGGGTCTCAAGGACACTGGCCTGTAGGGGGAGCAGACCGGAGTGGACCCCAAGGGGGAGCTTAGAGCACACGCCCTCACATCCAGAGAGTGAGTGGCAAAGAACACTTCTTATACCCACCCACCCCCAGGCTTGTCAGGTCCCTTTCAGGCTTTTCGAGAGCTGGACCAACTCTCAGGATCCCAGTATCACACCTGCTGGGGATAAGTGGTTCCCCTCTGCCAGCAAATGATAAGCACTGTGTTTCTAAGGCCCAGAGAAGTGGAGGGTTTTGGCTCTCCCTGGCCAAGCCTGTGCCTTCCTGTCTACCCCAGAGAGGTTAGAGTGGGAGAGACAGCTGGGCTGCCTACACAGCCTCAGCTAATGGCTGTTGAAACTTCTCCAGCGTCTCCATGTAGAAGGGAGCTGTGTGCATCATTTATGGGGGTCCTGGTCTATGCAGCCAGGCTGGGCACATACCCACACTGGATGTCTGTGAGACTGTGTGGAAGTGCTGGAGGGTGGCCTGCCTGGAGCCACAAAGGCTGGAGGGAAAAGCCAGGCATGAATGCCACCCTGGACCCCAATGGTTTTGGATGGCAAGGTGAATGGAGACCTTTATTATTGGCCATGACTTTGGAAAGGCTGAATCACCTACTAGCACAGGAAGAGTAAGTGGAGTATCCCTGGGGTCCTCTCATTGTCTCCACTCCTTACTCCCCACACAGGCGCATGCTCACACACACACATACACCACCCACCGGAATCTGAGCTCTGTGAGGACAGGGAGGAACCCTCAAGTGTTTTCTCAACGCCTTGCCAACTAAACCAGGGCCACATCTGCAGTATGAGCTCAGTACTTTTGGTTGGTGGCAGGGGTCATTTTTTTGAGACTAGGTCTCATGTTGTCCAGTCTGGCCTCAAACTCACGACTATGTATTGAAGAATGATCTTGATGACCTTGAATGTCTGATTGGCCATCCCCAAGTGTGGGGATTAAAGGCACGCACCAACAAGTCCAGTTTATGTGGTGCTGAGGATGGAACCCAGTCTTCACACACGGTAGACAAGCCTTCTACAACCTGAGCCCATTTTCTTTATTTTAAATTAATTCATTTTTGACAATAATGTACATAATCTGTTTTGATCACATTCACTCCCATTACCTTCCCTTGTCACCTCCCCATCCCCCACAATCCTTTCTTCTTCTCAAATAGTTCCCTTCTACTTTGATGTCCGTGTGCGTGTGCGCGCGTGCCTAAGTTAAGTTAGAGGTGCTTGCGTGAGCAGAGGAAAGTGGCTATTCACCACCCAGCATGGGAAACATACCAGTATGTTTTGATTGACAGAGTTGAGAAGTTCAGCAGTAACTGAGGGCCATGGTGTGGTTGAAGGAAGCAGGAGTTTGGATCCTAATCCTACCTCTGCCTAGCAGCATGGCCTCCAACCACCTGAGACTCTTTGTGAACCCTCTGGCTGCTGCTTCCTTTTCTGTGATGAGGAAATTGGGTTGTCCCTCGTGGAACACGGGGGCATCACCTGACAGCTGGAAAAGATGGGACAGCCCACCTGGGAAACCAGCACGAGGTGTAGGAAGCCATCCCACAGGTTAATGGCTCCCAGCTGGAGGAAAAGCTTGTCCCATGTCTCCAGGGTACACTTAGCAAGGTCTGGAGACATCTTTGGCTGTCACAATGTCACGATGAATGCTCCTCCTATCTACTAAGTAGAAGACAGGAATGCGGCTGAGTGTCCTGCAGGTTGCAGGAGTGAAGGACCACCCAGCTCTAAATGCAAACAGGGCTGAAGTGGGAAACTCTGACCTGGACCCCAGCCTCAACTTCCCTGTCAGAGAAGGGCCAGGACCACACCTAGGACCACACATAGGCAAACGTGAACTCAAGCCAGAGACTGCCAAACTTTGAGCTGGCAGAGACCAGAGGGCAGCTGAGGAGTGGGGTCTTCTGGCATGAGACTCTCCTGAGCTCCAGGACAGATGAGAAAAATTCCAGGGCAGGGGACAGGCTCTCTCTCCCCTGTCATCAGTTCAGGAAGGCTGGAGCACTGGCAGTTCTAACCAAGGGCTGAGCAGCTCAGCTGGTGACAGTTCAAAGGACTTCCTGCCATTTTTCCTTTAATTACATCTTCAAGGATAAAACCTCACTCCTGCCAGGTGCTCATTCTAATACCTGCATTTTCCTCAATGGTCTCTGTAGAAGTCACTTTCCCATTGCTGTGACAAAAGACTAACAAAAAGCAAGTAAGGAAGGAAGACTTTAACAATGGATTGAGGGTGCAGTCCATCATGGTGGGGACGTCATAGTGAAGGAGCCTGAGGTGACTGGTCACACCACATCTGCAGTCTGGATGGAGAGAGAGAAGGAAAAAGAGAGATGCTGGTGCTCAGGTCACTTTCTCCTTTTTTTTTTTTTTTTTCGTTCGGTCTGGGACCCCAGCCCATGGAATGTGCTGCCCACATTGAGGGCTTTCTCTCTCTTTAAGTAAATTTCTCAGACATGCCCGGAGGTGTGTCTCATAGGTGGTTCCAAATTCTTGAAGTCAGGTTGACAAGAAAGACCAACCAATACAAGCTAGGTCCTCTAAGTGGCTGAGTGAATTCTGCACAAGGGTGACACCTTCACCTTCCAAGCCTAGAAGAACTCACTCCTTGGGTCCAGAAGCACTGTTTCTGGGGGTCTAGAGGCACCGTCAGGATTCTAGAGCCAGAGTTTCTGGAATTCCAGAACTATGCCCCTGGCAATTCTAGCCCCTGACCATCCACCAGGGCTTGGGAAGTCCCAAGGTTTCTGGAATCCTGGTCTCTGGTATATAGCATCTCGCTTAGGAAGCTGAGTGACATTAACCATGGGGTCTGACCATGACCAGAAACCTGGTACAGGGAACCAATATTGATAAGGGTTTCACACAAACCAGGATGACCAAATCCCAGAACCTCCTCCTGGAGATGAGCTCCCCACAGAGGTCGCACTCTACTCTGAGAGGTGCCCACAAGCCTGGTGTGCTGGCCGTGGGTTCTTTGGCACTTGGGGCTTCCACCAGTGGGGACACAGCTGGGCTATTTTGTCCAGGAGTCTGGCTGAAAAGAGCCCTTGTATTCAATAATGCATTCCTTAAACGAGGACATCCATCAGAGGGCGGAAACAGCCTCGCCCCCTCCTGGGTCAGGCTAGGATGCCACATCTGTCCCAGCCAGAGGCACCGGCTGCCTCCGTGAGCCTGCAGTTTCCCCAGCCCACGGGGCCCTTTTGCGAGGAAACAGCTCAGCCAGCGCTGACAGCCTCGTTCTTCTGCCCAGCCGCCTGAATATTCCATGGGCTTAAATAATGCAGGTCTCCCCGTTGGCACACACCAACTGGGGGTGCTAGAGAGCTGCTGGGAAGGGGTGGTAGAAGGTTCCCTGGGGGCTGTGCTTTGAAGGAGAGCAGAGGACTCCACTCTGGCTAGGCAAGAGGCTGGATTGATGATAGAGCAAGATTATCCGCCCCCCAACCTCAGCAATGCCCTGTTTGGGGGATGCAAAATAGGAGGAGGGGGGCTTAGAACAAAGCTAATCCAGGCTCTGATTCTAACCCCATAGCTTCCTAACTGTGGGCCCCACACAAATCTTAAGCTTGCTGAGCCCCAAATCTGTAAATTGAAGTTATCGTGCTGGAGCACTACATGAGGCTGTGAGGAGGACGGTGAGCAGTCCTCCTCCTTCCCGCCGTCTTCCTCCTCTTGGTTTTCCTCCTCCATCCTCTCCACCTTCATCTTCCTGGGAAGTCTTCAGGCCAAGGACCCAGGAAAAAGCCATTTCCTTCCCTTGCTTTCTGCATGCTTTCCCTGACTGCTTTCAGGATGCATTTGTCCATGACATTTTGGGGAATGGTCTTTCTAGAAGACACTTGAAATACCAGACTGCAAGCTGGGGCTGCTGGTGCACAACCGGAATCCCAGCACTTGGGAAGCAGAGGCAGGAGGATCAGGAGTTCAAGGTCATCCTCAGCTACATATCAAATTTCAGAACAGCCTGAGCTATGAAAGGAGGGAAGGAAGAAAGGAAAGAGGAAAAAGTGTAGAGCTGAATGATAAAATGAAAAAGCCACAAACCCTGCATCCTAACTCTTTAAAAGCCTTCATTTTTAAGTATTTATTTATTTATTTATTTATTTATTTATTTATTTATTTATTTAAGAGAGAGGAGAGAGTGAGAGAGAGAGAGAGAAAGGGAGAGTGGGAATGGGTGCACCAGGGCCGACTACCAATGCAAACGAACTCCAGATGTATGTGCCACTTTGTGCATCTAGCTTTAGGTGGGTGCTGGGAAATCGAACTTAGGCTTTGCAAGCGAGCACCTTTAACCGCTGAGCCATCTCTCCAGCCACAGCTTTTTGAGGAGGCCCCTCAGCAGGCTAGGAGAAGGGAGGAGGGAAATGAGAGTACCATCACCATGTTTCTAATTACTAACAATAAATAATAATAATAATAATAATAATAATAATAATAAACCGGGTGCTAAGGAAATGGTGCATCTTGCTTACTTGCAAAGCCTGTCTACCTGAGTTTGATTCTCCAGTAACCACGTAAAGTCAATTTGCAGTGGCCAGAGGCCCTGACATACCCACATTTTCTCTCGCTCCCTTTTCGCTGTCCTCAAAAAAATAAAATAAATAGAAATGTGTTTTTTTAAAAAAACAGCACACATTCATGATAACAACGCAAATAGCAAAATTGAAGGTACGCGGGCATGCGCACACACACCCCATCACACACCACGCCACAATGCTCTACACACACACATGCAAAAAAAAAAAACCCTGAAAACTCAGCAGCTTTACTGAGATCTTATTTGCCTACTGTATAATTGATTCATTTAAAGACTGTAACTCAGGCCTGGGCCTGTAACTCAGTGGGTAAAGTACTTTTTGAGTGAGCATAAGGACCTGAGTTCAGATCCCCAGCACCCACAGAAAAGCCGGGCATAGTGGCACATGCCTGTGATCCCAGTGCTGGCTAGCCAGCTGAATCGGTGTGTTCCAGGTTCAACATGAGAACTTCTCTCAAAAATCTGAGGTCGAAATTTTCCACTCAGTGAGGGGGACCCCTTGTTTGGAACTAGGGATTCAGGGCGATAGGCACTGGATCCCGTACTTTTGGGCTCCCAAAACAAGATGCACTATGGGAGTGAGTGACAGGGAGACTACTAAAAATAGAATCTAGTTAATCCAGAATTGTGTATATTTGTTAACCTACACTGATCTCACTCTCCGATGGAGATTGTGTTTGTATTTTTCAGGATGCAGCGAGAGAGCTGGGGCCCATCTAACCCTACCAACCGACCGTAGGCCGATAGCTGAGATTCTGGCAAGAGAGGACCCACCACAGTCATATCG
>PVHP010054465.1:0-10442 GCA_004024765.1 Zapus hudsonius | reverse complement strand
GTTTTGTGGGATCAGAGGCCCTGAATCAGAAAAGTGAGGAAGTCTGCCCACATGGCATGCTAGGAGGGGATCTGAATAAATCAAGTTAGCAGATGAACTAGAGAGGGGCCAATGGGTATAAATCTAAATGGAGCCAGGCATGGTGGCACATGCCTGTAATCCCAGCACTTGGGAGGCAGAGGTAGGAGGATCACTGAGGTATGAGGCCAGCCCAGGACTACAGAGTGAGTGCCAGGTCAGCCTGAGCTAGAGTGAGACTCTACCACAAAAATAGGAGGCTGCCAGACATGGTGGCACACACCTTTAATCCTAGCACTCGAGAGGCAGAGGTAGGAGGATTGCAGTGTGCTTGAGGCCACCATGAGACAACATAGTGAATTCCATGTCAGCCTAAGCTAGAGCAAGACCCTACCTCAAAAACAAAAAAAGGGGGGGGGTGAAGAAATTGTTCAGTGGTTAAGGTGTCTTCCTACAAAGCAAAATGACCTGGGTTCAATTCCCCAGTACCCACCTAAGCCAAATGCACAAAGTGGTGCATGCATCTGGAGTTCATTTCCAGTATGACTAGAGGCCCTAGTGTGCCCATATTCTCTCTGATTTTCTCTCTCTCTTTATGTCTCCATATGCAAATATGAATAACATATTTAAAAAAGAAGAATCTAAATTGTTATTGAAGGGTACAGCAGGTCATTTTGAAGCCATTTGGAATTAGATCTGGTGAAATGGATTGTAGAAGCCATGTGGGAGAGTTCAAGGCAGAACTGGCATCATCAGAGCAATGTCCACATTCATGACATTGGAAACATAAACTCTGGCTTCCAAAAGAATGCTTTTACTGCAGAGGAAATAAGGTCTTGAGAATAGGTCTAGCTTAGAAAGAAATATATCTATAAGAACTACAGCCAAGAACAAAAAGGACACTTAGCTAGTCATAGAGATGTCAAGTCATACACAGAGAAAGATTTTAATAAGTTGGCTATTTCAAAAGGCTAATATACAAGATAATCATGGCTCAGGACCTGTAACATTCAATGCTTCATAATTGCTTAAGTAGGCTATTGAGGTTCTAGTCTAATATTACAGGTGTAGTTTTTCTCAGATTCTTGGCTTTTGGGCTCCTTTTGGCTAAGCATTACATTTCGTACATATGGCAAATATTGTCATTGTCCCACATTGCTAGGAAACTTATTCCTGGGATCTATAATAGATTAAGTCTGGATGTGCAGGAAGACAGCTCTTCAGGAAAGAGAAATAATTTGCAGAGCTGTTATAAAGGAAACTCCATGAGGAGTCCATGTTTCCTCTCCTTCCTTAACCTCTTACTTCACAATAAACTTTACTCAAAAAAAAAACTGCTGGATCATTCATATTAATCTATTAAGCATTATGATCTGGGATATATATCTGCAGTGACATTTCTTTAATTGAGAACTTTAAAAACTTTAGTATATGAAAATATTACATATTGCATATTACAAATTGGTCATGTTCCCATCAGGTTATATCCTTATCTTTCCTCTCCCCTGCTCCAATTCCTCCGAGGGCCCTCCTCAGTGAGGTCATCAATATTTACCATGGGATCATGAATGTTCCAAACAGTCTCTGTTGGAGAAGGGGACAATGCCTCAGAGTATACCTCCCACCCTGGGACCTTACATTCTTTCTGTCCCCTCTTCCACAATGTTGCCTGAGACGTGAGAGGCATGAATCCTATAGTGCTGAGCTCTCAGCAGCCTCTGATTTTCTGCTTTGATGGATTTTGAGTCGCCTCATGTCTACCACCATCTTCCTGAAGGAGGTTCCCAGGCTAGCAGTAAGAGAAGCACTCACTCATATTTAATCAGCTACTTCCCTCTGAAATGTTTACTGGGTCTTGGCAGATGTGAAGAAATGACACTTCTCCTGCTAGGCAGTCAGTTTTCTTTTCTTGTCATATTTGTAGGGCTTGGGTTTCCCCAGTATTCACTGACATCTGTAAAAATCAGATTCAATAACCATGAGTGAGGGAGAGCAGGACAGATCAAAGGAGATAAATATAGACATTTAGAAGACTTTTTGATGGGCATGAACTATATAAATAGACTAAAGGACAAAAATCACATGATCATCTCAATGGGTACAGAAAAGGCAGTTGACAAAATCCAACATCCCTTCATGGGAAAAGTCATAAAGATCCTGGGAATAGAAAAAGCATATCTCAACATAATAAAGGCTATTTCATGATAAATCTATAAAAAACATCATATTAAATAGGGAAAAACCTGAAGCATTTCCACTAAAATCTGGAACAAGACAATGGTGTCGATTGTCTCCACTGTTATTTAGTATAGTACTGGAAGTCTAAGATATAGCAATAATGCAAAGACACAAAAGGGGTGCAAATTGGAAAGGAAGAGATTAATTTATAATTTACAAATTATATGATTCTATATATAAGGGACCCTAAAGACTCTACCAGCTAATTGTTAGAGCTCCTAAACATCTTTTTTTGTTGTTGTTGTTTTTTGTTTTTTTGAGGTAAGGTCTCGCTCTAGCCCAGGCTGACCTGGAATTCACGCTGTAGTCTCAGGCTGGCCTCAAACTCATGGCGATCCTCCTACCTCTGCCTCCCAAGTGCTGGGATTAAAGGCATGCGCCACCACACCCGGCTTCCTAAACATCTTTTTTTAAAATATTTTATTCATTTTCAAGCAGAGAGAGAGAGAGAGGGTCTGGCTTATGTAGGTCCTGGGGAATTGAACCCAGAGCCTTAAGCACTGGTGGCAAGTGCCTTAACCACTGAGCCATTTCTCCAGCCTCTAAACATCTTTAACAACATAGCAGGATACAAAATCAACCTACAGAAATTAGTGGTCTTCCTATATACAACAACAAACAGGCAGAGGATGAAATCGGGGAAACACTCTCATTCACAATTGCCTCAAAATAAAAGTACCTTGGCATAAACCTAACCAAGGAAGTAAAGGATCTCTACAGTGAAAACTTTAAAACACTCAACAGAGAAATTGCAGAAGACACTAGGAAATGGAAAGACATTTTATATTCCTGGATTGGAAGACTCAATATTGTGAAAATGTTATTCTTACCAAAAGCAATCTACACATTTAATGCAATCCCCATCAAAATTCCATTGGTAGTCTTCACTGAAATAGAAAAAAAAAATCCTAAAATTCATTTGGAAGTACCAAAACCTCAAATACCCAAAAGAATTGTAAGCAACAAAAATAAGGCTGGAGGTATCACCATACCTGATCTTAAGATATATTACAGAGTTATAGTAACAAAAACAGGATGGTACTGGCACAAAATCAGACACAAAGATAAATGGAAGAGAATAGAGGACCCTGATGCAAACCCAGTCAGTTACATCCATCTGATTTTTGACAAAAAAATGCCAAAAATATTCATTGGTGAAAAGACAGTCTCTTTAACAAATGGTGCTGGGGAAAACTGGATATCTATATGTAGAAGAATAAAGATAGATCTGTATCTCTTGCCATGCACAAAAATCAAGTCCAAATGAATCAAAGACCTAAATGTCAGACCTGAAACTCTGACTGCTAGAGAAAAAAGTAGGGGAACACTTCAACACATTGGCATAGGCAAGGACTTCCTGAACATAACTCCAGTTGCTTAGGAAGTAAAATCACTAATCAACCATTGGGAACTCACGACATTAAAAGGCTTTTACAGCAAAGGACACTGTGAACAGAGCAAAGAGGCGACCTACCCAATGGGAGAAAATCTTTGCCAACTACACATTTGACAGAGGATTAATATACAGGATGTACAAAGAACTCAAAAAACTAAATAAAAAGAAATCAAACAACCCAATCAAAAATGGGCCTTGGAGCTGGAGAGATGGCTCAGCAGTTAAGGTGCTTGTCTGCAAAGCCAAAGGGCCCAAGTTCAATTCCCTGGTTTCCATATAAAGCCAAATGCACAAGGTGGCCCATGCATCTGGAGCTCATTTGCAATGGCTGGAAGCCCGGGCATACTCATTTCCTCTCTATCTCATTCCCTCTCTATTTCTGCCTCTCTCTGATCTCTCTGCTTAAAAATAAATTAATTAATAAATTTAATAAAAATGTGCCATGAAACTGAATTGAGAGTTCTCAAAAGAAGAAATACAGATGGCCTATGAATATCTAAAAACATGATCTACCTCCTAAGCAATCAGGGGAATGCAAATTAAAACTACTCTGAGATTCCATCTCACTCCTGTCAGAATGGCTACCATCAAGAAAACAAATGATAATAAATACTGGTGAAGATGTGGAAAAACAGAACCCTTCTACACGGTTGGTGGAAATGTAAACTGGTAGTCATTGTGGAAAGCAGTATGAGGTTCCTGAGTGAAAAGATTTACCATACAACCTAGCTATACCACTCTTTGGACCTGTCTATACCATTCCTCGGCATGTATCCTAAGGACTACACACTACCTTAGAGATCCTTGTTCATTCGTGTTTATTTTGGCTCTATTTACAATAGCTAGGAAATGGAAACAGCCTAGATGTCCCTCAACTGATGAATGGATAATGTAGATGTGGTTCATTTATAGAATGGAATTTATTCAGCAGTAAAGAAAAATGAAATTCTGAAAATAGATGATCAGAAAAAGATCATACTAAGTGAGGTAACCCCAGATTAGAAAGCCAAACACTGCATGTGCTCTCACATATATGGATCCTCGCTAGAAATGTTTAGATTTATATGTGAGTTGGAGTAAAAGTCAGTAGTAGAGGCCAGAAAGCTAGGAAGGAGGCCATAAGGGAGGGAAGAGAGGGAAGACTTAAGGGGAAAGTATTGCATACATGTAACTAGATGAACAGATTACTGGGGGTGCAATGGCCTAAGTGGGGTCAGGAGAAGGGATTAAGTAAAGAAAGTGTGGGAGGAGGGTTATGGAAACCTACTTCTTCAGATAATGGCACACCCAGAAGCCATAGATTGTTACTAGAAAAATTTCAGTACAAGAGACAGGATACCTTCCAGTGAGTTGTTGGCCAGGGAGGTCCCTGAGGCCCTCAACACATTACAAGCCATTGCCAAGGCTCTTGGTTGCCCACTAGAACTAGATAGTAAGACCCTATTGCTGAAGACTCCACACATGCTTGGGGTGCAGTCACTGGGAAATCAAGCTAGAGCTGAGCTGGAAATCTTTTCCCCATAAATAGCTGACAGAAGGCTAGAAAAAGATTTGGCTACATACCACCCTACGGGAAATATCAACGGTGGTAAACAGCAGTGGATCTTCCAAGCCCTAGGATTGGCCAGCCAGGCCAAATGTTCCAACTGGTGCAATAGTGGCATGTCTGTTGTGGGGGAAACCAACTGTTCTCTAATTGGACGGGAGGCCCAATCCATGGGAGGGAAAGCATGCCTGGTACTGAAGACCTAGTCAAAAGCCTATACAGGGGAGGCCATGAGCCCTAGGGGAGTAACACCTACTGTTGTTGTCTGGTTAAAATGCATATATTAAGCCACCAAACTGCCTTATAAGCATTTTTAATGTCTATTTCTATATATTAATGCTATTCTCACCTTTGACTTGAGAAACTTCTCTTTCCAGATGGCAGTGACCACTGGCATGACTCAAAAGACACCACAGTGCTGAGAAGTGACAGTGGAGTGTTCAGCACTGAGACATCTCTATTATACCTTTCAAGGCTCAGGGTCTATTTCAGAAGAGGTAGCAGAAAGAATGTAAGAGCCAAAGGAAGGGCAAGATTGCTTACAATACAATCTTCCAGACACAAAAGTCCTTGATATTCATGACTTTGCAGTGCCTGACACTTCCTACACAAGACATTCATAAAAGGAGGAAAAGATGATGGCATCGAAATAAAATAGAGACTAATTGATGGGGGAGCAGATATGATGGAGTGTGGACTTGAGAGGGGAAGTTGGGTGGGGAGGGAATTATCATGGTTCATTGTCTATAATTATGGAAGCTATCAATAAAAAGTTTAAAAAAACAAATGTGCTTGAGAATTGGAGAGATGGCTCTGCAGTTAAGGCACTTGCCTGCAAAGCCTAACAACACTGGTTTAATTCCCCAGTACCCACATGACACATGAAGCCAGATGCATAGAGGCACATGCATCTGGAAGTCATTTGCAGTGGCTGGAGGCCCTGGCATGCTCATTCTCTCTGCTTCTCTCCTCTCTCTCTCTCTCTCTCTCTCTCTCTCTCTCTCTTTCATTCTCTCTCATTTACTGTTAATAATTAGGTACATTTTATGAGCAAGATTTATGATGGTACCCCCATTTCCCTCCTCCCTGTACCCAACCCTCTGGGGGCCTCCTCACTGGGATTGTTCCACCAGTCCATGCGATAGGAGGTTATGAATTATACAAGAAGTAGCCAGGTTTGTTTTTCTTTGTTATGCTGTTACTGAGGGGGGCAATGTCTCTGGATATTCTCCTCCACCATGGCTCTTACAATCTTTCCACCCCCTCTTCTGCAAAGTTCCTTGAGTCATGGTGGGTGAGTTTTAAGCTGCTTTACTGTTCAGATCTTCAGAGTCTCTGGGTATCTGTTTTGGGCTATGTTGAGTATCCTGTGTCTGTCTCCATTATCCTTTCATAGGTTAAAAAACAAAATGTGGCCGGTTGTGGTGGCACACGCCGGTAGGATATTGCTGAAGAGGCGGAGGCAGGAGGATCATGAGTTCGCACAAGGACTAATACAGACAGCCCACGAAGGAGGATATACAATTGATCAGGGATGGGGAGGGGGGGGAATTGGGGAAGTCGGGATAACAACGCATGGTTTGCCCACTAAATAATGTAACTCATTATGGACAATAAATATTTAAAAAAATGTGTTTGAAAATGTAAAATATAAGCATACAGTCCAGGAGGTCCAGCTCAACTTGAATTTTGTTTTGTTTTGTTTTGTTTGTTTTGTTTTGTTTTTTGTTTTTTCAAGGTAGGGTCTCTAGCCCAGGCTGATCTGTAATTCACTCTGTAGTCTCAGGGTGACCTCGAACTCAGGGCAATCCTCCTACCTCTGCCTCCCAAGTGCTGGGATTAAAGTCGTGCACCACCACGCCCAGCCTCAACTTGAATTTTGAATAAAATGGAAGGGGAAGACTGCCAAGCAGAACTTCAAAAACTAATGGAGTTTGAAAGTGAGGACAAAATTCACCAAGTGCAGGAATAAGAAGGGATTTTCTCAACAAAACTCTCAATACTTGAATCACCTCAAAAATGGAAGTTTTGAGACAAAGTTCCACCCCATTTCCTCAAGCCCAGACTTTAACAAACCTATCTCCTTAAGTATCTGCTTCCCAAGTTTTCAGTAGAATAATAATAGGAGAATCTATTGATATTGATAACACAAGGAGTCTCTGTTAACCTCTTTTTTAAAAAATATATATTATTTATTCATTTTCAAGCAGAGATAGATAGAGAGAGAGAGAGGGAGGGAGGGAGGGAGAGAGAGAGGGAGGGAGGGAGGGAGGGAGGGAGAGAGAGAGAGAGAGAGAGAGAGAGAGAGAGAGAGAGAGAGAGAGAGAGAGAGAGAGAGAGAGAGAGAGAGAACCAGGGCTACCAACTTGTGGGTCTGGCTTATGTGGGTACTGGGGAATTGAACTGGGGGCCTTAGGCACTGGAGGCAAGTGCCTTAACCGCTGAGCCATCTCACCAGTTTAACCTTTTTGTCACTGTGACAAAATACTCAAGAAAGCTATTAAAGGAAAGAAGGCTTTGTTTTGGCTAATAGTTCAGATGTATCTGTCCAACATTAGCTGGCTCCATATTGCTGGGCCTGTGGTGAGAAGAACACCATGGCAGAGAGATCAGGTTAACTAATGTTATATAACAAATTAACCCAAACTTTTGTTTGTCAATGACACAGGGCCTCACTATGTAGCTCAGGTCAGTCTCAAACTCAGTTGTCTGCTTTAACCACCCAAATACTGAGATTATAGACAAGTGTCACACCTGGCTCACTAGCTTTAAAACATAAATATTTATTATTTCAACCTTATGCTGTGTCACCCAAGGATGGAGGTGATTTCCCACTGCTGCTCAGGAACTTCCCTGGCCTTCATTCCTGGAGCTAAGGTCATCAAATCTCTATATAATACTCCAGGAGAATTCTACCGGAACAATGAATTCATTTTCTGAAGTGAGAGCTCCCCCTGTTGAACCAAGTTTTATACCCCCCCCCTTTTTTTTTAATTTGTAAGAGAATTGAACTGAAACTAGGTTAACTTTTTTTAGCTTTTTATTGTTAGCTTCCATAAGTAAACATAATAAACCATGATAATTCCTTCCTCAGCCCCAAAATACCCCCTCTCAAATCTACCCTCCATTATATCTCCTTCCCCTCTCATCAGTCTCTATTTTGTTTCGATATCATCATCTTTTCCTCCCATTATAAAGGTCTTGTGTAAGGCTCTGCAAAGTCATGAACATCAAGGACATTCTGTGTCTGGAAGATTGCACTGTAGGCAGTCCTACCCTTCCTTTGGCTCTTACAAACTTTCCACCACCTTTTCCCTTCCTTGGAGTGGGCCTCCCATCTAATTAGAGAGCAGTTGATTTCCCCCATAACAGATATGCCACTGTTGCATCAGTTGGCATATTTGGCCTGCCTGGACAATCCTAAAGCTTGCAAGATCCACTGCTGTTCACCACCCTTCTCTCTCCCATACGGTTGCATGTACCAGAAGCTTTTATTCGCTTTCTGTCAGTTGGTTAACAGGGAGAAATTCTCAGCCAAAGCATGAGTGATGTTCAGCAATAGGGTCTTACCACCTCATTCTGGTGGGCAATACAGAGCCTTGGCAATGGCCTGTAATGTTTTGCAAGCCTGGCAATGGCCTGTAATGTTTTGCAAGCCTCAGGAACCTCCCTGGCACACAACTAACTGGAAGGTATCCCATCGCTGGCACTGAAATTTTTCTAGTAACAATCCATGGCTTCTGGGTGTTTCTTTTTTTTTTTTTTTTTTTTGGTTTTTCGAGGTAGGGTCTCACTCTAGCCCAGGCTGACCTGGAATTCACTATGTAGTCTCAGGGTGGCCTTGAACTCATGGTGATCCTCCCACCTCTGCCTACCGAGTGCTGGGATTAAAGGCGTGCGCCATCACGCCCGGCTCTGGGTGTTTCATTATCCAAAGAAATAGGTTTTTATATGGCTTGTTCTTAACCTCTTACATTTTGATTAAGCCTCCTCCCATTCTTCCTTTACTCAATCCCTCCCCCTGACCCCACTTAGGCCACTGCACACCTAGTAATCTGTTTATCTATGTACATATATAAGATACCCTTCCTAACTCTCCCCTCTCCTGCCCCCCCCCCTTTAGCCCCTGTCTAGCTTACTGGCCTCTACTACTTTTACTCCAACTCACAGACAATTCTGAACATTTGTAGCTAGGATCCATATATGAGAGAGAACACGTAGCATTTGTATTCTGAACATAATCCTTTCCCCTTATCTTCTCTTGTTCTCTCTCCCCATCTCTTTGTCCCACTGAACCCCTTCTTCTTCCCAACTAGTCCCTCCACAACTTTTGCTGTGCGTATGTCCCACTGAGTTAAATTAAGGTTGCTAATATGGGCATGGGTGGAAGATTATTTAGCAGAGTACATATAATTTGCCAGTGGCTACACCACTGAAGAAAATGTCTCTTGTTCCACCAACAACCATTAAGTACCAGTCACTTCTCAGAAAGGGATGAGGACCCTGTGCCCTCTTCCACCATCCATGATGGACCCAGTATTGTGCAAGTAATGACAGTCACTGTGAGGTCATGAGTGCAGTGGTCACACCATGTCTGAAAAGACAGCCTTCCAAAGCACTCCTCCCCATCCTCTGGTTCTTACATTATTTGTGCCCCCTCTTCACAATGTTTCCTGTGCCTTGGAGAGGGAATTCGTTTTTTTTTTTTCCTGTGTGTCCCAGTGACAAATACACAATTAGTATCATTAGTCTTCATGGAAATGGAAATCAAAGCTACAAATGAGTTACTATTTCACATTCACTAAAATGTGTGTAATTTTAAAAATTCAGATAACCAGTGTTGGTAAAGATGTAGAGTGATCAGAATCTTCACACACTACTAACAGACTAATAGAGGAGTGTAAAATGGGGAAGCTAAGGGAAATGAAAACATGAAAATATATAATGAAAATCTTATACATGAATACTCATAGCATTATTCATAATAAAGAGGAAGAAACTTTCTTCCAGTGGTATCTTTAATAAATGAAATGTGCCTTCCTTTCGGCCGGAACCGCCATCTTCCAGTAATTGGCCAAAATGACAAACACAAAGGGAAAGAGGAGAGGCACTCGGTACATGTTCTCTAGGCCTTTCCGAAAACATGGAGTTGTTCCTTTGGCCACTTATATGCGAATCTACAAGAAGGGTGATATTGTAGACATTAAGGGAATGGGTACTGTCCAAAAAGGAATGCCCCATAAA
>PVHP010054464.1:0-10450 GCA_004024765.1 Zapus hudsonius | reverse complement strand
TGTTTGCCCACTAAATGTTGTAACTCATTATGGACAATAAATTTTAAAAAATGAATAAAAAAAAATACCCACCACGACTCAGGGAACTGAGCGGAAGAGGGGGTGGAAAGACTGTGAGAGCCGTGGTGGGGGAGACTATCCAGAGGCATGGCACCCCTCAGTAACAACGTACTAGGGCCAAGAGAACCTGGCTGAATACTAGGCTATCCATGGTCCCCTGTCACAAGGACTGATCCAGAAGACCCATGGAGGGGGATATCCAGCTGATTGGGGATGGAGGAGTGGGGGCATCGGGGAATTGGTGATAACAACTCATTGTTTGCCCACTAAATAATGTAACTCATTATGGACATTAAAAAAGAAAAAAAAAACACACTTGAACAAAACTCAGACCAAGGCCTGGAGAGATGGCTCAGGAGTTAAAGACACTTGTTTGCAAAGCCCAATGGCCCATGTTTGATTCTCCAGGACTCTTGTAAAGTTAGATGCACAAAATGGCTTATGTGTCTGGAATTTAAGCTAGGGCAAGAGGCACTAGCATGCCCATTCTCTCTCTCCCCGTCTCTCTGCTTGCTAATAAATAAATAAACATATTTTTAAAAGCCCAGCATGGTGGTGCATGCCTTTAATCCCAGCATTCAGGAGGCAGAGGTAGGAGGATTGCTATGAGTTCAAGGACACCCTGAGACTACATAGTGAATTCCAGGTCAGCCTGGGCTAGAGTGAGACTTTACCTCGAAAAACCATATTAACTCAAATTAACTCAGATCCATGCGAGCTTCCTTACCTCACTGTTTGGCTGAGAGAGAGGGCATGAGGAATTAGATGCAAGAAAAAGTAGAAAACCATACTTCAAAGTATAACTTTATGTGCTGAAGAGATTGCTCAGTGGTTAAAGACATTTTGCTGGCAAAGCCTGAAAACCCAGGTTGAATTCCCTACTACCCACATAAAGTGAGATGCACAAGTTGGCACACGCATTTGGAATTTGTTTGCAGTGGCAACATGTCCTGGCAAGCCCATTCTCTCTCTCTCTCTCTCTCTCTCTCTCTCTCTCTCACTCTCTCTCTCTCTCTCTGTTTACAAACAAAAATATTTTTAAAAACTCAAAGTGCTAAGAAGTGACTTAGTGTTCAGCACTAAGTGCGACAACTCTATCACGCCCTCCAAGGCTCAAGGCCCATTGGAGAAGAGATGGCAGAAAGAATGTAAGAGCCAAAGGAAGGGAAGGAGTGATTACTTAAAAAGCTACCTTCCAGACACAAATTTGCCTTGATATTTATTCATGACCTCCCAGGGTCTGACACTACCTACACAAGACCTGTATAATAGAGAGAAGAAATGAAATGAAAATAGAAGAGAGACTAATTGGAAAGAAGTGATTCAGTTGAGGGTAGATATGGGAGAGGGAAAGTGGGGTGAGGGAATTATCATGCTTTATTGTCTATACTTAGGGACTTTATCAATAAAAAGTTTTTAGCTGGATGTGGTGGCACACACCTGTAATCCTAGCACTTGGGAGGCAAAGGTAGCAGAAAGGCCCGCCTGAGACTACATAGTGAATTCCAGGTCAGTCTGAACTAGAGCAAGGCCCTTCAGCAACAACAAAAAGTTTGTTTTTCAAAGAGAGGTCCACCTCACACCTTTAATTCCAGCACTGAGGAGGCAGAGGTAGGATCGATGAGGTTGAGGCCAGCCTGGAACTGCAGAGTGAGTTCCAGGTCAGTGTGAGCTGTACTGAGACACTGCCAAAACAATAAAAAAAAAAATAAGAAGAAAAATAAAAAAGAGGTATGAAGGGCTGGAGACATTGCTCAGAGGTTAAGGCACTCGCTTCCAGTGCCTAAGACCCGGGTTCAATTCCCCAGGACCCACATAAGCCAGACCCACAAGGTGGTGGCCCTGGTGCATTCTCTCTCTCTCTCTCTCTGCTTGAAAATGAATAAATAGGGGCTGGAGAAATGGCTCAGTGGTTAAGGCACTTGCCTCCAGTGCCTAAGGCTCTGGGTTCAATTCCCCAGGACCCACATAAGCCAGACCTACAAGGTGGTGGCCCTGGTGTGCTCTCTCTCTGCTTGAAAATGAATAAATAAAATATTTTTAAAAAATGAATAAATAAAAAGAGGTATGAAAAGGAGCCATTGGATATCTAATCATTTCTCCATACCTCACCACACTTTTATTTGTATGGCCACTTTTTAGGGCTCACAGAAGACATTTTATTGTCAACATACTAGAAGCATATGAGTCAATCATCATACTCCTCATTTGAAGTAACTGTAGGCAAGAGGCCTATTAAAGTCTACTATCCTTTATCACTTAGAGCTCTAAAGAGAGAAAAATGCAGCTCCCAGCTCATTCTCATGTCATCAGGAAAGCATCACCAAGCACTAGGGAGCCTGAAGGATATAGTATAGTGGTGGAACGTTTGCTTAGAATATGCTAAGCCCTGGGTTCCATTTCTAGCAGAGAGGGGGGGAATTTATAAGTGAAAAAGTAACTAACTACTTAATACACTTGTCTAAATCTGAGTGTACCAGTAGGGGTTTGCAGTTGTTTTACTATTACCATCACCCAAGTCCCACACCCCGTCCCATGTTTTCTCTATGACCAATAATCAATAGCCACAAGGTTTAGGGCCTTCAAAAACCCACCAGGACCAGGTTGGATAAGGTTGTACTTTATTACATGCATAATTACAAATCTGTGCTAAGTGAAAATGTATAAAGCAATGGTGACCTGGGTTGAAGCCACACAGAGAAAGGACTGGACAATCCCATTAATCCTCTGCCAATGTCCGTCCATTGCCTTGAACATGACTGATTCCATTTCTTACATGTTGCACAGCACTTACTTTTTCAAGTGCTTTCTATTCATTGTCTATCCTCACAACAACCCTGTGAGGTAGGTAAAGCAATTTACACTATCCCCATTTTGCAGATGGGAACACTGAGGCACAGAGCGGTTAAGATCTTGAGGCTAGTTAGTAGAAGCGTAGGGAATAGAAATCGGGTCTCCTAACTCCCCAATCCATGTTTCCTTTTTAGAACAAAGCGAGTAGCAAGCCTTGGATTTGGTTCAAGCTGTGTTTAGGAGCAGGTGAAGACAAAGCTAAGAAAGCATGGCTGAAGAGATGGCAACACTAGGATAAATAACTGCTCTGAACAGCTCAGCACCAAGGTTCCTAAGGAAGCCCCGGTGCTGGGAGCTTTGGCTGAAGCTCGTTTTGGGGTGATGAGCTTCTGCAGATTTCTACACATTAGCTCCAGCAGAACTTTGATCAGCTCTCAAGAATTAAAATGTCCAGTCAGACAGGTTTACTTCAGCTACTGTGGTTGGAGCCAGTCCTATAAATGAGCTTCCTATAGAGAAATTCACATGGTGCCCTCCTGGCTTCAATGGCTCACCCAACAGCTGGTGTATTTCCAGTGGCCAGAAATGAATGGGCAGAGGTAAGAGCAGGAGGCTGGCCTTGGTCAAATGAAGAAGAGTCACCATTATGACATCATTGTCACCCTTAGGTGATGTGACCAAGATGTGTTCAGGCCCAATTCCTTTCTGGTGTGAACCTGGTTAGCAGCATAGCTTCAAAAGACAGTTTAAGAGAACAAAATATTAAACATATCATTTTCATCTTAAATGGAATACATTTTAATCATTACACAGTCCCAGGGACCAAATATATAGTAAAAAAAAAAGTCAATACTTGTAACAAAGAAAGGTGACGAGGGGACGAAGTGACATAGAGGAGGGATCATAGGTTCTGAGGTACCCTCTTTATAACAGTGAGGTGAAATATTCTACCTTGAGAAAAACCAACACTAGATGGCTTTTCTCTCATGACATCTAAAGCTTCCCCCAAATTCCAACACGTTAGGACTAGTATATAATAAGTTTTAGTAGTAAATACTTCATCAGTCTGACTCGAGATGCTGAAGCTCTTCACACTCCCAATGAGTCTTCTTGCTGGCTTTCGCTTTGGCCCCTATTATGGAGTGAGCAAAGTGCTAATGCTCCATCAGTCCAGAAGCTTCCATTCTCTGTTCTCTGGATCTTCCTCTCCCTCCCCACCAAGGTCCACATTCAAAATAGTATGCTTAGAAAACATGGAGAGAGATTGGAATTCAGGACTTGGTGGGGGAAGGGGAGAAAGAATAAAGTTGTAGAGCGAGAGGTGCAGGTTGGCCTTTTGCCTTATCTGCATTATCACATGTGTTTTCTCCTCAAAAGGTACAAGCTTTAGGCAAGCCATTCATTCAAGTGTGCAGACAGAGGCTGAAGACCCTTTGGTGGGAATTTAGAGGTAGAAATTTATGACTGAAAGATTGGGATGGGATGGACAACCTGGTAGACCCACTTGAGAAATGCAAACTGTACAAATCATATTCTTTATTTAATTCTTGGAGGATTTGACAGAATCAGATTAATATTATGGGGGGGGAATACTTTTGTTCCCAGGATCTCTTCAAAAGTTTGCCTAGATTTAGGTGATTCAGAATGAGAATGTGGCCATCAAATGAGGGGGTGTATGTTAAGGTTGCCAATACTCATCTTCCCAGAACTTCTTTCCTTGAAACAAAGGACTGAAATTGAAGCAAAGTCCCATTCCTTTGTTCTCACTGAAACTTCAAACTCAAATAACTCCTGAGCTTCAATCTGAGAAAATCCACTTTGTCCTTTTCAATATATAATAAGGGGGCTAAAACCAGAAACTATACCAAGTTTATCATTTAGATATTTAGATGGTGCATCCCTCCTTGAACAGATGTCTTAGGTCAACCTTCTCTAAGAACTTAGATTATCCTTAACAGTGCTTTGAGACTAGTTTGTTTGGGAATGAATCCTGCATTCAGGAATGACTTGTCTTTTCTTCTTCAGACACACAATCAAGCAGTTCCTATACACCCAATGCTGGCATTTGTGGACTGGGATATAGGATGGCTTTCTTCTTACCAGCTGACACAATTCATACAATTTCTTAAACTGGCCATCACTTGAAACATCTTCTCAAAGAGAACTCAGGCAATTTCAGAGGTGTTTTGGCTTCATTAAGTTCTTTAAATTGAAGATGTGAAAAATACAAATATTCTACTTAGACTTTGACAAATCCATGGACTCCCACTCCTTTCATGGCTGATGGCCACCAGATATATGTCCTTGGAAATTTCCAAATTGTGCTAAAAGACTTACTGGAATTCTTTTGTAATTTGTTCCTTCATGCCAGGCAATTTTACTAATTTTATTTTCTAGTACCAAAATAGACTTGTATCAATTTATTTTTAAAATCACAAATTATCTAATATTTTGCCACAGAGGTATATAGTCATTTGAGACTACTGGCAGACTTCTCAATGTTGACTTTAGACTTTTTATTTGTGGGGTGGTATGAATATCTAACTGATAGGATGGCAATGGCAGGGAGAACACTTTCCTTTACCTCAAGGCAAGAACTTCTAAACGTCCAGGTGCTGAGCTAGTAGCCTGAAGAGTGCTCCAGTCACAATTTGAGCCAAAACATAGGATTGGACATATAATGGACACCATACATTGCTTCTAGCATACAAACTACAAGGATTCCTGAGAAACTGAGGTTAATAAATGAGATTTATCAGGAGTGAGGTATCAAAGGGATATCATCAGTTCTCTGGAGGGCCAATCGGTGCTTAGCATATAGAAAATATACCTTGGCACAGTGTTATCTGATTTCTTGAATTTATTCTCTGAAGTAGCACCTTAACACTGGCTCATCTATCTAAAATTAAGAACAGAGCTTAGGAAGAACAAAAAAGCAAACAAGACACCCTCTGTGTCCCTGCTGCTCTATGAAATATGACCAAACCTCCCCTTGCCATCAAATACCAGAAATTTCCTGTTTGGCAAACTTTAGTGGGGAAGATTGGCTAATAAGACATACTGAACCAGAAATGTACAGATAAGAACTTTGATCTCCACACATTATACAGGGTGGTCAGGCAGAGTCTTATCTGACACAAAGAATGCAATGGTGTGGAAGGAAAAAGACATAAATTTCAAAAGCCATGACTATGATATCCTGTACCCTGAAGCATTCTTTTCATTAAAATGCTAGAATGATATATTTAAAATGAGAAACTCTAGCGGCTGCCTTTATTTATTGAAGATGAAAATCAAAATAAGCCTTGGCTACCCAGTCCTGGATAATAAAATAAAGTTCTGATTTTGGAATGATAAGAACTAGGGGTAAAAAGTCCTAAAGTCAGGGAACAAAGACTTTTAAAATGAGGTACACTGAGTTGCTTGGGCAGAGGGTTGGAGGGGAATGTGCCAAGTGCCTGTTGATTCTGGACTAGATGGATAGTGGGAAGCGTTGGGAACAGACTTGCAACTTTTCAACTGTATACAAGCACCTTTGGTGTCACTAGGCCTTGTCCATACCCCTAGATCACAGAAAGGTTCTGAATTTCAATTAGAACTCTGCATGGACCTTCAAGGAAGTCACAGTTGCCTATTCTATTCCAATGCTTTTAATGTATGTGAAAGTGTCCTGAGTCTAATTCATGCTTGTGGTAACAACACTGACCTATTGTGTGTACTCAACACTCGGAGGAACATGAGTGTACCGTTGTTTTAGTACTGGTGATCTTCCCAAGGGAATGCACTAGGACATCAATGCAGCTCTGAATCATCCCTAGTTTACCAGCATGCAATCTAGATGGTTCCATTTACCCTTCTTACATATTCCAGAAGCCTAAAGCACCATCATTTATGGAGGTGGCATCTGGGTAAGAAAATAAGTTAGGTCCTCACATAAAATGTGAAATTCCTAGTCAGAGACTTTGCTTAGAACTTTACTAATCGTTAATTTCAAAGAAACTGGAAGAAATCATTCCTTGTTACTAACAAATTCATGGCCAAGTCATTGTGTACTAGCTAATATATACCATCTGGAAAATTAGCCTTTTTTTGTAGACAAGGAGAAAACTCTGAAACTTATCTTTGTGAACTTCAAAATAGTACCAGGAACAAGCAAGCTATAAAAGTCAACCTCTCTAGATTCATTTAGAGAAGATTAACCAAAGCAGCACTGTCTTATAATTAGAAATTAAAATTAACATATACATATACACATAATAAACTAATAATGCTAAATATTGTAACAGCAATAAGGATAACATTTGAACTAAATCTTCACAGTCTAGAAAATGCCATTACTAATTCCTTCTGGCTTTCCTTTTTGTGGTTTGAAAAGCAAAGCCCCTTAGTTTACATTTCCTCTTCCACCAATGACAGATTCCTCCCAAAAGACTTTTTCATGAGTTTCCCGTAGGCTATCTGCCAGGACAATTGGAATTTTTCTTGCATAGTTTTCAGTAATTGCATATTGGCTAACAATTATTCTTAAATTAAAAACAGTATTTTAAAATAACAAATATAATTAAACCATAGCAATCTTGTTTACTCTTTCATGAACCCTTCCTAATGCAATATCACAGAAGCCTAGCTGTATTTTCCCCTAAAGAGAAGATTAATTTCCAGAGATTATGTAGTGCAACTGATTAACTTGTAGGAAAGAGACAACACTAATATGACTTCACCATCCAAATATGGAAGATGTGTTTTAGGTATCCAGTTAATGAAATATTTCCATGTTCTGAAATGTCCTTCCTCTTTTATTTCCGAAACAACCTCATGTTTCTAGTTGAAGAGAATGGAATCAGGATCTTGGTTCGCCATCTGTGCTATATGCTTTAACACATCCTTTTTGGTAATTATTCCAAGTAATCGCCTAAAAGATAAACACAGACAAAAAAAAACAAAATAAGTGTACAGTGAACACAGTGAAATAGTGTAACTAAAGATGATACTCATCGTCACGGTTTGATCCAGGTGTCTCCCACAAAAAATGAATGTGTTCTGAATGACTGATCCCCAGCTAATGGCAGTTCAGGAATTAGAATCTCACTGGAGCTATGTTTTTGGGGGCAGGCTTATCGGGATTATAAATCAGCTTCACCTTGCCAGTATTTGGCATACCTTTCTGCTACTGTTTGCAGTGCTGTGGTGGAGGTGATGTCCAACCCTCTGCTCATACCATCATGTTTCTGCCATGACGGAGTCTCCCCTCGAGTCGGTAAGCCAAATAAACCCATTCCTCCATAAGCCACATTTGCTTGGGTTCTTTCTGCACAGCAACAGAAAAAGCTGACTGCAACAGATTTGGTACCAGAGAGCAGGGTCATCTGTTGCTGCTAGAACCCTGATCTTATAGCTTGGCCTTTTGGAATTGATCTGCAGGAGGATTATGGAAGGATTTGAAACCTTGTCCTAGGAGACACCTTGCAGTGCTGTAAGTACAGCTTGATGGACCATTCTGGTCAGAGTGGAAAGACCTGAATGAAGTAAGAACTGTGAATTGTGAGGTTTGGCTTACGAAGGTGAGAAAGAACTTTGTCAGGACTGTGCCAGAAGCAGTGTGAGAGGCTTGCTGTGTTCTGCCTGCTTGTGTCCTGAGAACTTGTACAAAGTTGCTTTGTGTGGAAATGGAATGGTGTGAGCAGATGGAGATGGCACAGAAAGAAAAGAGGCCTTTGGGCTGAAACTGCTGCCCGTTCACCTGAAATTGTTTGAGAGATGACAAACATTGATATTGGTCCAGATGATCCACATTGGAACAACAGGAAGAATGTGAACTTTTTGAAGTACGGGGCCTGAATGCTTTGTACCCCTCTGGATTAACAAATTGGTAGCCACGGTGCTATGGAATATAACAAATGCAGGAAGAGAGGGTCATTGAATTTGCAACACAGTTTTGTTTTTGAAAAATGGCCAATGGCAATGTGAAACAATTGTGCTGGATTGCCTGTGTGGAGGCCTGATGGAGCCATGAAGATGAACTGTGGTTTGCAGTGGAGACCCAATGAAATACCTGGACTATGGATGGCTGCCAAAGTGAGCTGCAAGCACTGAAAGAAGTTTTCCCAGACTGAGTAGCTGAGCTGGAGGGGCGGAATTGAATCTCTAAGAGACTTGTTACTGGTTAAAATTATTGAACTTGGAGTTAGAGATTGAGGTTTCCCTGCTTGTTTTTTTTGTTTGTTTGTTTGTTTGTTTTTGAGGTAGGGTCTCACTCTAGCCCAGGTTGACCTGGAATTCACTATGTAGTCTCAGGGTGGCCTCGAACTCATGGTGATCCTCCTACCTCTGCCTCCCGAGTGCTGGGATTAAAGGCATATGCCACCACGCCCAGCTACCCTGCTTGTTTTAAATCTTGTATTGGTTCAATCTGTTTTTGCCATGCCTCATGTTATCTTTTGCAGTGTAAATGTTCTGTGCCATTATGGGTTTGGATTTTGGTCTTATGACTCATTTGGAAGAAAAACTGTGGTGAATTATGGAGTTGAGCTGAACACATTGTATTTTGTATCATGTATGATTATTAGTTTTTTGGGGCCAGGAATGGACTGGACTGGTCCCCCACAAACAAATGAATGTGCTCTGGGTAATCCATCCTCAGCTGATAGTAGTTTGGGTTTTACAACCTCGCTAGAGCTGTGCTTTTGGGTGTGGGCTTATGAGGGTTATAAGCCAGCTTCCCCTTGCCAGTGTTTGGCACACCTTCCTGCCATTGTTTGCAGTGCTGTGGCAGAGGTGATGTCCACCCTCTGCTCATGCCATCATTTTCCCTGCCAGGATGGAGTCTCCCCTCGAGTCTGTAAGCCAAATAAACCCATTCCTCCACAAGCCGCTTTGTTTGGTTTCTTTCTGCAGAGAAAGTTGACTGCAACACTCATCCTCTTCAGTCCTTATTAATTTTTTTCATTCAACCCTATCTGTACTTGGAGAATGATGAGCAAAAAGGAATAGGATGTGTATCCAAGACAATTGAAACAATGCATGCATCTTAAATATATGCAAACATTTCTACCTCTAGGTCTCATGTCTCATTAATTTCCTTTGACTTAAATATTTCTCACTAAAATATATATGGATCATACCTACCTACTGCAGTCCAGTCCAACTGTCCCCATCCCTTCCAGTGACTCTGCCCTGTTCCTAGCAATAGCATATTCTTGGCAGGTTTGTCCATAGCACTTGTCTCTTTTTCATTGTCCTATAACCTGCCTTCCCTGTAACACCACACCCTCCTTGAAGACAGAGAAGGGTTTTATTCATTTTCACAAACTTTCTTACATGAATTAGATATTCAGTAAATATACGTTTAACAAATCAGTTAGGGGGATGTCTTCTTACTGATTTAATACCTATAAGACACTGACTATACTACTTCCAGATTTTAAAGAAGATGGAAAGTCTTACTTAATTTCTGGATCAACACAATGTGTTAAAAAAACAAACAATAAAAAACCCTCCAATCCTCTCTTAATCCTTGACTCTTTTCCAATAAAAATATCAGGGCTTACTTACTGGATAAGAAGTGTCTATTGGGGCTGGAGAGATGGCTCAGTGGTCA
>PVHP010054463.1:0-10455 GCA_004024765.1 Zapus hudsonius | reverse complement strand
TATAAATATGTAGTTAGGGGTGGGGAACCCTTTTAGAGGATATTGAAAACACATAATGAATGGCTGTCTGGGGTAATTTTGCTGCCTGCCTACATCAGTTATCTGTGTTGTGGAAGAAGGGTCATTCTCCCCACCCCCAATCTGTCTTGTTCAAAGATTGGGGAGTTCACCTGGGAAGAAATTGGCTCAGGTCAGAGTCCAAACTGCAAAAATGTTCTAGGAAGGCAAAGCCTAAATCAGATGCTAGTGAAATTACTGCATATACAGCTCTGTCTTTTTGGAAACCTGCATAAATTATCATCGATTCTGTATTTCATGGTGTACTTAAAAAGACCCACATTTGTTTTGGATAAATCCTGCTAGACTTTTCCCTGCTCTCAGTGATGTGCTTAATGACTTAGGAATGTCTATTAATATTGCTAATATAGCCGGGCGTGGTGGCGCACACCTTTAATCCCAGCACTCGGGAGGGAGAGGTAGTAGGATTGCCGTGAGTTCAAGGCCACCCTGAGACTACAGAGTGAATTCCAGGTCAGCCTGGGCTAGAGGGAGACCCTATCTCAAAAAACAAAAAACAAAAAAATTGTTAATATAATCTGGTGACCAAAAGGCTCAACAGTGCAAGGGTTTTAAAAGTGTTTTAAATTTCAAAAACAAGCACACATTGCTTTCTGTATATAATAAAAGCATAAACTTAGTTTATAAATCAATTTTTAAATAGGATATAGATCTTCCTAATATAGTTTCATACATGCCTTTGATCATGAAAATTCAATTATTGTCAATGATAACATTATATCTACAGGTAAAAAAGAGAAATGGAGAGGTCTGTATTTCACATGATTGCACCTACCCCAGAGTCTAGCAGAGTACCAGGAACTCAACAAATATCTCATTTCCCTGTCTGATGTGGAGATGGTGGATTTTATTGGCTGATGCTCATCAAAATGGGTTATTAGGGCTGGGGAGATGGTTCAGCAGCTAAAGTGATTGCTGGCAAAGTACTTTGGCTGGGGTTCAATTAGCTACAACCCAGGTGAAGGCAGATGCTCAAAGTGGTGCATGTTTTGAGTTTTTGTTCAGCAGCAGGAGGCCCTGGCTCACCCATGCATGCTCTTGTTCTCTCTCTCTCTCTCTCTCTCTCTCTCTCTTTCTCTCTCTCCTCTTCCCTCCTCACTCTTCCCTCCTTGTAAATAAACATTTAAATAAATAATCTAAAAAATAAATATTTTTAAAATGCTTGCAAAACACACGCACACACACACACACACGAAGGTAGAGCAAAGACATACTAATCTCAGTTGAATCAGGCTCTTTCTCTTTCCCTTCTTCCCTTATGGAAGATCTATGTTCTAAGTTCATAGTGTGACCACAGGAAGAAGGCTTCAAGGCAACATTTATATGTATTGGCTAACAGACACCATCAGGCAATTCAAAAATATCTGTTGACAAATTCCTTTTTAGATATTTCATATGAAGTTCTAGATTTTTTTCTTTTCCGTTTTGTGTAAGTGTGCATGTTCATGAGAGTTTGGATGCCCATTTGTGTGTAGACATCTCCATCTCAGGTATGTTCCACCTGGTTTTCAAAGTCTTTATTTTTTTTTTGTACTTGTGTGTATGGATATGCCAGTCTATTGCCATAGCAAACAAATGCCTCTCTGACTTTATGTGAGCTACTGGGGAATTGAATCCTGGCCACCAGGCTTTGTAAGCAAGCACCCTTTAACTGCTTGGCTATCCACTATTTTTAAGATAATATCTCTTTTTGGCTTGGAGCTAACTAAGTAGGCTAGATTGGCTGGCCAGTGAGCCCCTGGAAAAGTGGAGTCTGGGATTATAAACCAGTGTTGCAATACCCAGCATTATTAAAGTGGATTCTAGGGATTGAACTCACATTCTTATGCTTATTAAGCAAGTACATAACTGACTGAGCTCTCTCTCCAACCCTTGAAGATAAATTATTTTAATGAGCAAACAGCATTTGTCATTAGTCATTTAAAATATTATTTAGGGAATAAGGAGTCAAGAATAACACACCAAAGATACAGACATTAATCTCCTTTATTCTACATATGATTTCTTAGTTTCTTAGTGATAACAAAGACATCCAGATATGTTTTACAAGTCGAACCTCCAGGTGATATTTGTCAAGTTAATAGTTTTGCTTCCATTTCCTTAGAAATGGCCCAACAAATTCTAGATTTTTTTCTAGCATCTACACAATTCAGGCAAAAAAGAAGATGATTTGTATCTGGAGCCATTTCTCTACCCACCTGAGCAAGAAGACAGGGCAAGGTCAAGTCCATATTTTTTGTCCATTTTTATAGTCAAGCATTAATTTTTCAAGGAGGATTAAATATATGGTAACTAAGGCTGATATTCTTTTGTATCACAATGATTAAATCATGTGTTTTCAGTGTGGACTGTTCACCACTGAAGGACTTGCCCTAACCTTCTTTGACTACTTTATGCTTCTTTTTTTAAATTTATTTTAAATTTTTATTGCCTATAATGAGTTACATTTAATAGGCAAACAATGAGTTGTTATTCCCAGTTCCCCAATGCCCCTCTTCCCCATCCCCAATCATCTGGATATCCTCCTCCGTGGGTAGTCTGGATCAGTCCTTAGGGAAGGGGACCATGGATAGCCTAGGAGTCAGCTGGTTCTGCAGGCCCTAGTATGTTGTTACTGAAGGGGGCCATGATTTTGAGTATTCTCCCCCACCACAGCTCTCACATCTTTCCACCCCCTCTTCCACTCAATTCTCTGAGTTGTGGTGGGTGAGTATTAAGGCTGTTTTATTGTTGATAACTTAGGGGTAGCTTGGGTTGTGTCGAAAATCATTGGTGTCTATTTCACTGGCTTCTCCTGTGTTGACTGAATGGCTGTGACTATGGGTCACTTGTTCATCCCATCATTCTGTGCGGGGTTCCATATGGATCCTCCACGGTATGTCTGGGGTGGCTTATCTCTTGCCGGGATATCAGCTATAGGCCTGCAGTTCATTGGTAGGGTTGGATGAGGCACAGCTCTCTCACTGCATTCTGAATGATACAAAGAGAATTTACACCGGAGAGTGAGATCAGTACAGGTTACCTGAGATACACATTTCTGAATTAGCTAGATTCTACTTTTAGTAGCCTCTCCATCAATCGCTCACATAGAGCATCTCTCATTGGGGGCCCAAGAGTCCATCTCCCAGTGCATATCACCCTAAGCCCCCAGTACAGTTAAGGGATCCCCCTCACTAAGTGGATTATTAGGCGGAATTTAAAAGCTGTTGATTGCCTCCCCCAGGCTTTGGCTCCTCCATTGCACAAGTGCTAGTTTCCTGGTTTGCTGTTCTCTCCCAGTAGGAAGTGTGGTCAGCCTACTCACAGAATGGACATAGAACTACCAATGGACCCAGCTATCCCTCTACTAGGCATCTACCCACAAGATGTCACATCTCAGGATAGAGACATTTGTGCAATTATGTTTATAGCAGCTCAATTCATAATAGCCACGAATTGGAATCAACCAAAATGCCCTTCCATGGAGGAATGGATAACAAAACTATGGTATATTTACACGATGGAATTCTATTCAGCTGAAAGGAAAAATGACATATCAAAATTTAGAGAAAAATGGTCTAACTTGGAGCAGATCTTACTAAACGATCTCTCAAAAGAACAGAAAGTCAAACACGGCATATTCTCCCTCATATGTGGCTCTTAACCAGGCTAACCATAAACGCTACGCAGACCAGTAGAAAGAAGTGAGAGGTCATGAATGAGGGGTAAGGGATGGGGGGAGGAGAATGGCTTAAGCATGAAGCTAAACCAAAATGGGTTCAAGATCATAAAATCCTCAAGAGCATACTGTAACCTATTGAACGAGTAGTGGGCATCCTCTGGCAAAAGAGGCCGTGAATAGAAGGGGAGAGAGTCTACGCTTGTGAAAAATTGATAAGTCTGACAACCTCTGGTCCCAGTCACCAGTTCCTTACCTCACTGAGCTGTTGACCAAAGTGACCCATGAGGTTCCAAAAACAAGACAGGATTCTGTCAAAGCTCTGGAAGACCCTCCCCAGGCCCGAGGCAGGATTCTGTTGCTGAAGAAAATACAGAAAACCATCTGTCAGCATCGAGAGACCCTGCAATGTCCAGAATGGTAACCAGCCCCCCACATGGTAGTTAGTGCAGTGCTGGAAGGCACTGCATAAGCTGCCAAGGGAAGCTGGTCAACTAAGCTCGAGTAAACAGAGACCACTGGCATGAAACACAGTCTAATGTATGCTTCTTATCCAATGGAAAACCATTACTTTGATGTGCTGAGAAGTTGTGCTGGGAACAGGCTCCTGTTCACACAGTCTCTTCAGTGTGAATAGGCTGACAATGTCCATGAAAAGCTGCTTTCTATTAGTCTTGTGGCTACTCCTAATATCATTGCATCTGTGTATCACTGGACATCATCATGAGTTAGAGTTAGTACAAATTTACCATGTTTATAACATCCGATCTTGTGCTTTATGTCTGTATATGGAAAAAACAGTCACTGTCTTTGGGGATTTCTGATCAACTGAGAGTTTAAGTGACTCTATATTTTCTCTCTACTGTTGTATTGACATTTGTTTCAAACATATTTGCTTTTGTATATGTACTTAAACATAATATTTTGCATATTGTGATGCTTTAATATCTTATAAACATTTTCAGAAGCTACACAAATGGCCAACAAGTACAAGGAAAACCTTCAGCATTACTCATCATTAGACAAATGTGATCCAGACCCAAAATGATCACCTCATCCCATAAACAACAAAAAATAGATGAAACCAGTTATAGTAGCAAATGCCTGTAATCCCTCAAGAGACAAGGGGGGAGGATCAGATGTTCAAGATTAAGGTTATCTTCAGCTACATAATTAGTAGCTAGTTAGAGTCCAATGTGAGATTCATGAAATCCTGTCTCAAAAAGAAAAGAAAAAAAGGAAAGGAAATAAAACAAGAAGAAAAATCTTTAAAATCCTCTTGCAAGGATATGGAAAAAGGGAAACTTCATGCATTATGAGTGATAGTATCCCCATTCTGAAGACGAACGTGGATGTTCCTTAAAGTGGTTGTGATGGTTAGGTTTTATTGTCAACTTGATCTTTTTAATTATCTTGGGTGGGTCTCTGAGGATGTTTATAGAAGGCAGATCTCTCAGTAGGGGCCAGAATATAAGGAAGCTCAGGGAAACTGGAAATTAACATCCCTTCCTGGGAGGGCAGTGCAGGAAGGAAATTCCAGAGACTCTGGAAGCCAATAAGTCTGGATAGGGTTTCAAGATCCCTCCCTAAAGCTATATAAAGAGGAAAGAAATCTGTTTGCTGGGTGTGTTTGGTGTTGGTGATGGGTTTCCTTCTCTGCCTGGACCTGTGAAAGGGGGCCAGCCTCTTTCACCATTATGGAACTTTCCCTGGATCTGTAGCTTCAATGCATCCTTTCCTCCCATAAATTATACCTGGTTTGGAGATTCATCCCAGTTGCATGAGGCTGACTATGACAGTGGTAGAAGTTGAATAAATATATATCACCATATAACCCAGTTTTCCCAGTACTGGTAATGTCTGTAAAGAAACTAAAACAGTACAAGGAAGAATAACCACATTGACGTGTTTATTGCAGAACAGTAGCCAAGACAGGGAATCTACCAAGATATTCATAACAATGAAAAGTTAAAGAAAATGTGGTAGTCACATTTGAATAGCATCCAGAATCAAAACAGAAGCATAAATCTTGTCACCAAAAAATGTCCTCCCACCTCTGAAAGTGTGTTAATGAAAGTGAAAACTAGGCCAACAGAAGCCTAGTACAAAGTTACCATGTTTATAACGTCAGATCTCAAGCTTTAAGCCTGTATATGGAAAAAAAAAAACATAGTCACTGTCTTTGGGGATTTTCCATATTGTGACAATCTGAATGCATTGAAGGACATCCTGTTAAGTGATTAAGCCAGGTACAGAAAGGCAGATACTACTCTTTCTCACTCATGCATGGAAACTAAAGCAGAGAGCTCACAGAAACAGAGTGATAATAATGGTCTCCATAGACCATGGAGGAGATGGGGAGGAAGGAACAGGAGCGTAGGATTTTGTGTACATAAAGTGAGCCAGGAGGGAAACAATAGTTTAACATACTTTATTACACAGTCTAGGAAATATGAAGAGTTCAAAGGTTGCCAACACAAAGAAATGATAATTTTTTAAATGGTATGTCAGGTCATAATATTGTATAGTATAAATATGTAAAGTTATTATGATTGCATTAATTTAAAAAAAAAACAACTTACACTCTTATCTTTCCAAGGATTGGAAAATATGCATTAGGGGATCAAACCCTGCACAGCTATTATTGCTCAATACTTTAAAAAAAGTCCTTTTTTTTTCAGTCTATGGAGACCTAGCCCCAACAATGATATCCTGATATAGGTCTTTGACAGTAATTATTCACCCAGACCACCCTAGCAGGACAAATCCCTCTGTCTTAATTGTCCCAAAGCCAGGAAGCTGGTAACTAAGATCCACACCTGCTCCCATCCCTTAGAGCCTGGCAGGCTATTCAAGCTACTTGGGCCCAAACTCTTCACTTGTCCTGTCTTACCTATATGCAGAGACCTACAGAGACCAGTGGAAAGGCTTTGACCTAAGTCATTTCGCTGCTGCAGCTTTTTGTCTCCTCTGACCACCCTTAGACAAGAATTGTCAGATTACCTTCGCACTAGCCCCCTTGAACCAAGGAAAGTCCTCTGTTGGCTTTTTGATTAACATTCATACTTCCAGAGGTGGTAAGGGCATTTTTTGGTGACAAGTGATTCTGGACAAAGTCCTGCCTGTTTTCTTACTTAACATAAATGTTAAGTTAATTAAGAAAGTTTTTGTTAAGTCCCCCATATTATAATAGCACATGAAAACTGATTTAAAAATCAAGAGGTCATCTTGATGACTTGTTGCTTCTAGCCAGATTATTTTTCAAGTTTATGCTCCTTATTTTAACACATTGATGATGGAAGAGAAGCGGAGTATCTTCTACTACTGGAGAATAAATTGATAAAGCCATCTTGGATAACAGGTTCTTATTATCTAAACACTTGCAAATTTGTTTAACTTCTGGCACACTAATTTAAGTTGTAGAGGCATCCCCATAAAAACTATTATGCTTGTGCCCAACATGATTCGATGTCCATCAATGGTGGTATGGGAACTCCACACTGAAGCAAAACAAAGAAGCTGCTTTGTGGAAGACATGGGTGAATTTCCACAGTCTACTGCTGAACACAGACCAGGAAGAGAGTGACATGCATGGATCAGACCATTCACATAAGATTTTGAAAAACAGTGAGTAGAAATCCCATAGTGATGATGCAGGAATACTAAGAAGACCAAGATGGAAGGAAAATGATTCCTAACACAAAATTCAAGATTGGAGTATCATGACACAGTGGATTAGGAATGTAATGGGTAGGAGAGAGGTTCCATTACTATACCATTCTATACTATTTATTCAAATAGGGGTGCTTCTTTAAAACTATTCAATTAAAATGCATATGTATCACTTATGCATTTTTTGTAGAACTTTAGAAATTCAAAAAAATGTAAGAAGAAGAAGTTACCTTTTCATTGCCAGGACAAAACACACAACCGAAATCGTTTCTGAAAGGGTTTATGTCTAGTTTACAGTTACAAGGAGAAGGTGCATCATGGTGGAGAAAAGCGTGGCAGAGAGACAGACAACACAGAACTTCACACACCAAGGGAAGGGCATGAGCCCTGTGAGTGAGCTAGCTCCGGACACACAGCAGGCTAGAGAGAGTAACCAAACTCACCTTCTTCAGAAGGGCTCCACCCCTTAGCTGGGACGAAGTAGGGAGGCTTAATCACAAATATTTGAGGCTGGGGAGGGCTCATTTTACATTCAAACCACCAAAGTAACAATATATAAATAAAAGTACAGAAGAGGTGTTCATGATTCCAAGGTAATCCTATATTCTTTTCTATAGCTTAATGAAAAAAGTAACAACAGAATTCTGACAATTACCAATTAGAAGTTTTTTAGTGTAGGCAAATAAAATAAAAATACATTTCTGTAGCATGAGACATTGAAGTCAAAGCTGGGGAGAGATTATGTAATGAATATGGAAATCACGAGCTAATCATGTGTACTAAAATGCTTTCTTTCCATGCACATTTAATAGTTAACAGTATGTATGAAGATTAAATCAATTATTCAGACATTTAAGTTAGCCAAATGCAGACCATTAAAACTCCCATTGTTTTATGTCTCTGTCTCCTTTAAAGACAATTTTCAAAGACGAAATCCGACATTTAAAGCCCCATTTTCCCATTTCTCCCAGGTGTGTTCATGATGGATCCATAAGGTCACTGTTGTATAATTTTAAAAGATTTAGATAATTTTTTTTATTCATGTGTCTTTGAATCGTTGATAGCATTTGCATAGTTTTTGCCTTTGTCTCATTTTCCAGAAGAAAATAGAAGGCGGCAGGCGCTGCATGGCATTTGTCGAGCTGAACCGTCCATCAAGCTCATCAAAGCAGAACTCGGGAGGTTGCAGAGAGCTCAACACTAAAGTGGACTTAAACACACCCGCCATGCTTGGATGGCACTGAAGCGTGGCTTCTATACCCTTCTGTTGTACTGCCCTCTCCCCATCAGGTCACTAAAGAGCAAAGGTTTTGTGTTGTACTGATGAACATATTAATTATGTGAGCATGTGGACAGACTATTTACACTTTGATAAGGGTAATTCATACACGTTATTAAATTTTACAAATTTCTGTAAGAGTGACATTATGCTATGGAAATGTTAAGTTATGCCCACATCAGGCAAATCGTGTCATTGCTTGAAAATATGAAGGGTGTTTAATAGAAACTCTAAAGTATTACCTTTACAACATTCTTAAACTCTTCCTTGCTGAATGAGTCAGACAATTCAAGGAGATGATTGCCATGCGCTTATTGCAATTTTCCAGGGTCCTTCATCATCACACCAGGCTGGCAATTAGTGAAGATAAAATTTGCTATCAGAGAATGCAACATTTCAATTGTCATCCTGCTGGAGTAGAGAAAAAAGTTATTTTGTAAAACAAGAGCCCAGCCGTGCAGTCATATTGACTCTTAAGTCCTGTTTGTTTCAGTTTGCTAGTCAAAACAACTTTCCCAGCTCCTCCTGGTCCAGAAGGTTCTGTTTGCTTTATGAAAATGAAGCTGTCTTGTTTTCTGGTTCATAAATCATTGTCAAGCAGAGTTAGATAACAGAAACAAGTTCAGATTCCAGAGTGATTATCCTTAGAGATGATGTATTAAATATACAGAATACAACTTTTTTTCCTAAGTCATATTGGTTTGCAGAACAAAGGCTGCAGAGGAAAATGGTCTGGTAAGAGGAGGCAGGAGGGCCTGGGGAATGGAGCCAGGTGAAAAGTGGAGCCCCCTCAAGTGGGAAGGCTGCCTTCTGAACATTCCTCTCCCTTGTGTATGTGGCATGTCTCTGAACACTCGGTGCTTCTTTTCTGTATTTCCTTTGGATTCTGAACTGTTAGAAAACACCTTGAGAAAAGATTTCTTTTTCTCTCTATTTCCTGCTACTTCTCTTCCAGCCTTTGCTCTGAATATTGTGATATCATTCAAGATTTTTCATGTACATATTTATAGCCTAATGGTATTCAATGAAATTAGTCTGGTTTGAGATGTACCTTAACAGAACCATAGCTCATGCCCAGTAGATTCTGGAACATTCAACCAGAGACGTATCATCAGCCAGAAAAAAAAATCAAATGGAATCAAGAAAAGTTGAGAAAGATTCCACAAGTAGGAGTGTCCCTGTGACAACTCTGGGAAGTAGTGTTCAGAACACTTCTTCACCCTCAATAGAGCCAAATCTGACTTCATTGAATGAAGACTTGAGCCATCTGAACAAATTCAAATACCTGTCACTGTAGAACAGAGAGGCTGCATATGTAATAGATTCTGTCTCCAGGGACTGTTTAGTTCCTATGGAGGCTCCAAATGGCATTCTTCCTCAAGGAAAATTCATTCCTTCCCATCTACTACCAAGGCCCTTGTTTTCTGAATATTCCCTTGCACTTAACTTTCAATGTTTATTCTTCATGTTTCTTGCAGGGATAATCAAGAAGAAATTGTGTTCTTCTTTTTTAAAATATTGGTCTTACTTGATAAGGTGGGAGCTCCGTAGGGTTAGGGGTTCATATCTGCCCAGGGTATACCATGTTGGATGATTGCTTTAGATAACTGGAAGCCACTGGATTCTCTGAGTAAAGCATATTCTGCGAGGCATTTTGGTAAGAAAACTAAAGTACATTCAAGATTTATTTTGATATCATTTAAGGTTTCTTACAACATGAAGGGAAAAACTTCCAAAGCAAAATAAATAAATAAATAAATAAATAAAT